>VZTR01031777.1:851566-895634 GCA_013400775.1 Chaetops frenatus | reverse complement strand
CGCCCCGCCCGCGCCGCCAGCCCGGCCCCGTTCCCCCCGCAGCGAGCCGGGGGCGCGGAGGGGGCGCGACGGCAGCCGGGGCTTGCTCGGAGCATCCCCGCTCCCCCGCAGCCGCAGGGGTTTGTGAGTGACGTCGGGAAATGTAAATCGTCCCGGGGGGATGTCAGTGGCAGCAGCGGCTGCAGCCTTTCCTCCCGCTTCTCCCCGCCGTGCCCCGCACCTCCTCCTGCGGCCCCGCATCCCCGCGCTGGCGGCCTTATTCAAAGGATGCTTGGTCTTGTCTCCCTGCGAGGCTGCTGCTGCTTGGAGCCGTTTCTGGCTGGGTTCCCCACCCCCCTCGCCCTTCTTACCCCAGCAGCCTCCTGCCTTTGGGAATTCTGCAAATAAATAATCTGGGATGGGCACAGTGAGTGGCTGGCGAAGCTTTTTCAGATCCCAGCTGTGTGTTTGTCTCGATTCCTCCAAGATTTCTGTCTTCCAATGCCCTGCCCTGCCAAAAATGTTACTCTTTTTTTTTTTTTTTTGCATGAATTTTAATACTTTCTTGTGACGAGGCGCTTGGCAATGCAGACTGGTGACACATGAAAAAAAATATCTTAGTTGGCATTTTAAATAATCTCAGTGTTGAGCACCTGTCACCAAGAAGTTTTTCATATTAACACACTTAATTTGGCTGAAATCAGCTGTTTCTGGGTGAGGGGGAATGACCAAACCCTGGATCTGGCTAGGTGCTTTACTGCAAGCTGTTCTGGGCTCTGCTACTCCAAGGTCTGTGCATACAGCACTGTTCTCAGTAGGGTCTCTCACAAAGCATTGTGGCCTTATTTCTTTCAGACATTTCAGGAATATCTCTACAGATATTGCCTATCTTCTCATGGACTAAAATAGCTGCAAATGGGAGATGCTTTAAATCCACTTGGTCCAGATTTTGTAACTGCACCGAGCCAGATGTTCCTCACGGTCATGCTGTGCACCCCCCTCTGCTGCTCCAGCGACTTTGATCAAATCATGCCTTGTTTATACTGCTGTGTCCAGGATCAGAAACAGGGCTCAACAACCTCTCATCGGGCAAGTGATCACATTATGGAGTCAGTTTACAACAGTTTCACATAAAGGAAGTTTTTTTCCACATGACTAGAGATTACTAGAGTTCTTGGTGAAGATCTTTCCCATCTGGCAAAGATTTCATAACAATTGTCCTTGTTGCTTTCTTGCAAATTGGCACAAAATGTTTCAAAGGTCTGGGTGTCCCTCCACCCTTCTGCCTGCCAGGCTGGCATGCCAGGGAGAGTATTCACAATGGGGAACCCAAAACCCTGAGGGGGTATCTGCAGTCGGAGGGGTATGTGCTGTAACCATTTGCCTGTGCAAAACAAAGACCTCAGGTTCAGACGAAGCCTTTTGCAAAGAAAAGTGTATCAGCACTCGTGAGGTGCAGAAGCCACATTATGAGAGGGCTACTTAAACCTTCTCAAGGGTCCCAGAAGTGACACTGATGACTGCAGAAGTTTAGAGTGGGAGAGAGCTCTGCCCCAAATCACAGGGATAAAACACTCTGCTCCCTGGGTGCAGTTTCTGAATGATGCATCTCAGATGATCTCTTTGCAGAAGTGCTGTACCTAATTCCACAGTGCTTCCAAGTCAGCAACATCTCTATGTTTGCAGTGGTAACAGAGGCCCTGCTTAGGAAGGAGTGCAGAAAGTACCTGAGTGACTGGAGAGGGAAGGAAGTCAAACAAAATGTTTCATTTCACACTGCTGCGTGTTCTGGTCCAGATCTTTTTCTTCATTAGAAGTCCTTTTTAAAACAGTGAAGAAAAAGTTCTTTGTTCTGATACCCTGCAGCCCCATTCTGCTGCCCTTCTTCCTCTGTAGGCACCCACTCGCTTTAGGACCAGGCTGCCACCACCCCACTTTGCAGTCTCCCTGCCTAAAGTCACACTTTCATTGTTCATAAACATTTGGCCTTCCCTCACCTTGATGGTCTGTTGTTACCTAATTGCAGCAAAAAGCTCAACAAGAGTGGACACACACAAGGCTCTTAATCCAGGGTATCTCTCTGCCATTCAGTGCAGTTGCTTGAACAACCACCTTTAGTTTTGTGAGCCTGACCACTGCCAGAGCAGCAATCAGATGGAAAGAAGTTTGCTGGTCCCTTTATTGTGGGTCTTGTTCTTGCAGAAGGTCTGGACCATAACATCCAGCAGTGCTGCTGCTTCATGGAGCTGGAAAGGAATTGGGTTTGGAAGCCTTGCACACATAAATACAGGGCTTCACCCAGCACAGCAATTACTAGTTTAGGATGTTACAACTCTGAATCAGACCCCAAGATGCCTGAGATATCCCTCATGCCTTTAATGAAAGGAATAATTCTAAAAACGTAACAACTCAGCCCGTGTTCAGATGTTGATCCTGGCCCCTGTGCAGTTGTTTTGAAAAACCTTTTCCTACGTAAATAGGTTCATCTGAAGCTTTATTTTTTCCCTTGAAAACTCTGATATGTGAGTCAAACCACTGACGACTTGGCAACAAGGTAAGAGCAAAATTTAAAATGCCTTTCAAAATGGCTTTTCAACATGCACTTTATAAGCAGACCTAGGTTTCAAGCCCACTCTGTTTCATTTGTAGACTTGCTTTCATATTCAATCATGGATAAACTATATAATTCCAAATCAAACACAGATAACCTCTTCAGCCATGTACTTTAGTGAGAGGGAGAGCTTTGAATCAGATGGAAAAGTGCAACATACCCTTAATTGAAGGGTTTTGGTTTTTGCCTCATATACAAAAGTGCAAGTTAATTGAATATATCACATCCATTAGTTAACATGATTTAGACCCAAATCCATACCTGAATTCCATAGAATGTCTCCCTCTACCCAACACCTTTTTTATTCATGAAGGTGTGAGAGTGGTTGTCAATGTCAGTAAATGTCAGTAAATTAATACCAAATAAAAAGATGTGCTGCAATACTAATCAAGCACTATATTTTGAGACTCTCCTTCTAGGAAAAATCCATCATTGGAGTTGTATAAAACTAGTCTGAGTTTGGGCAGAGCGAAAGGATGAGTGACCAAGGAGGAATTTTCTCTGTAAATTATTAATCTTGCTATAGCAAGATGTGGCACATTGCAACAGTGTAGAATATAGATGGAGAGAACTCAAGGTGCCTGCTGGGGATGCCACTGCATCTGCTCCAGGTTTTACCCATTGTTTCTTTCCTGGTGACTTACAAATCTGCTTCCCCACAGCTGTCCCACTGTCTGTTTGGGCCTGTCTCTGATGCATTGCTCTGCATGGGTTGCTGAGGACTTGAGGACTTGACCTGAGGTCAGCACAGGTGAACAGGTCATTAATTTTTCTTCCTAAGCATTTTAATTTTTACTTCCTTCTAGCAATATTTCTGTTGGCTCAGGACCTGGGAGCAGCTATCACTTTTGCCCAGACATCTGATCTGTGATCAAATGCTGGCTGTAGTTATTTCATAAACTACAATTTCAAGAACCTGGAATGTCCTCTGTCCTAGCAGCCCTCTATATCCTGACATTTTTCCAACCCATGTCCATCTCATATCTTGCTGATGACAGCCTCGTTTTTCTTAATGACTTCCTCTTGACATCACCTCTGCAGCAACACAAAAAGATTGCCAGCAAAGCTCTGCTTACAGAGCTGCTCTAAGTGCATGACCTGCTCTTGTATCCTCACACAGACTGTCAAGGTCATCTCATATCCTCCTTTCCAGCATCCAGGAAAGCTGCCTTGGCACAGGCTTGTCCACTTCTCTCTCTGCTGCACACCATTATTAATACCAGCCTTGATGGCTCATTCTTGTCTTTGTCCTGATCTCTCCTGTCTCTCTGCTTCATTTCATGGGACTTACTGTACTTCTGCCTGTTTTGGACAGGACTTTGTGTTCTAGAATTTGCCATTGCTACTCTACTGCAGCACAGACTAAAACTGACTCCCCAAGGCCATCTCTGCAATCATCCCTCCCTTGTGCCTCTTGAGGCTTTGGATGTGTGTGCTTTAGTTTGCCAGTGCTTTGTGATACACAGAAACTCCTGTGCTGCATCTGTTATAAAAACCTTAATACAAGAGCACAGACAAATACAACATAAGGCTTGCTGTTGGCACTCAGCAGAGAAATATAATCCTATAAATCACATAAGCAGAAGATCCTTGTGCCTCCCCATGTGTAGACAACAGTATAACCCTATTGAATTCCAAGTGCCTTCACACTTTGCTTACTTGGAAACTTGGACTTGGCTGCTGTTATAAATTAAAAACTAAAAATCAAGTTCAAGAAGTATAAAATACAGAACCAAGGGCACACTGATGTCTTGAAGGAGCTGGCTTCATGCCTGTCACATTTGAGCTTGGATTTAAAATACTTCCTTGGCCTATATTATTTGGGATGACAACAACTAATAACACTAAAGAGTTACTATATTGTGCTCTACATACCACTTTTCCTACACCGACAGACAAAAAGTTTTACATAACTGGAATTGCTGTTATGAACAGGAAGGTACCTATAAATGATATAAACTGGGAAAATTTATTCAGAGACTCATATGACACAGTTATTTTCAACGCATAGTCCGGAGTTAATGAGACGTGTGAATGGTTTCATTGTGCAACTGTCTGAACCTTAGCTGTGAGCTGTGGCAGTTTCAGAGGGTGAACAGGGTCCAATTCATGACTGCTGTAATTGGACCGAAGTGGGTGACACTGCCAAAATGATGGGTCAAGTGTAGAGCGTGCGCTCGCACAGCCGGGGCCTGGCTGCGGCTGCAGGAGGTCTCCAGGGGTGGGTGGGGGTGGCAAGGGCTGCCTGGGGTGGCCTCTTTGAGTAGGGCTTCAGGGACACTGGATCATGTAGGAGGGGCAGAGCCACGGGTGACGCTTCTGTCTGACAAACTGCAGCCCTCTGGAGTGGTGTGTGAAGGGAGGAGAAAGATGGGATGGCAGAGAGAGGCCACACAGAGCAAACCTCCTCTTCTGCTCAAAATGAGGTTGAGGGAGATGTGCGTGTGCTGATGGAGTGGCCCAGGCTCTGTGCAGCTGGTGTGGGTGTTTGCAGACTCACCACCTCTCCAGGGGAGAGCTTCCCATGAAAATCCTGCCTGTGAAAACCTTTGGGGTAAACATCTGGGGAATTGGATTCCCGGTTTTCCTTGTGCTGGCAGCTCTGCTGCCTGCAATGGGGCTGTTCATGCCAAAAGTGTGAGGACTGAGCTGCTGTTGAGTGACATGGAAGAATCAGAGTTTGTGAAAGTGAGATGTGGGCATGGAAGTGGGACAACAGGAAAATACTCAGGGGCGTCTCAGAAGCTATCTGAAGCAGTCTGTGTCTTTTAGTGGAAATGTTAAATAAACCCTCATTAAAATCAGTATCATTACCCCTAAATCCAGTGTGGCAATATATTTCCTCTGTATGAGCTCATGCTTATTTTTCATATGCATTAATTTATAATCTGAGCACCTTGATGCTTTTTTTTGTCATTCCTCTCACCAGCTCTTGTCTGGTTTCAAAATATCATTCAGGACTTAGAAAATATTTAAAAATAAGATTATGCATATGCCATGGGGCAGCTGAGCCAGATCAGGTAGATGCTGCATCCTGTCCAAAATATAATTCGCAAGTAGCAAGGTTTCATCCACAGACCTTTCTCCCTGCATTGCCCAGCACTGAGAGACTGTGACTCCAAGAGTAAATATTTGTCTTCCCCACAGAGCTCTCCACATGAGCCAGACCCCAACTTACTGAAGAAAGAAGGAAATGTCAGGCAGGGGAAGAGGCCCACAAGGAGGGCAACCCAACAGGAGAAAATGGAGAGTTGTCGCAGTGGGAAACCCAGCATCCTGCCTGTGAAATCAGAGGGGTGGAGAGAGCAGCAGTGGAAGCCCAAAAGACAAAGTCCACTGAGGAAATGAGAGAACAATCTGGCACTGGTGGGACACACAGAGCAGAGAGGAGCTCCCTGGTTAAGCACCAGCAGTGATAACTGATCCATCCCCCACCAGGACCACAGCAAATACCAGAGGCTCTCACCTGCACTGGCATGGCAGAGGCATAGAGGGGACTCCTGTGTTGTCAGTCTTTCTCAATTTTAATTTTATGATTCAGTGAAAAAGTGGGGGGCTAAGAGAATGTGTTAAGACATTAAGCCGACTTCTTTCACAAGCACTGGGTTGCCTGTGGCTCCCCTTTCACAGTCCATCTTTCCTGTACATTAATGCAGGTCTGACTGAGCTGGCCAAGAGGTGCAAATAACTTCTACAGCCCCATCAGCTGCAGCACAAGGGAAAAGAGAAGAAATGATGTGCATTTAAATATAAATTAGAGTAGCTTTTGATCTCCTTAAAGACCTGCCCTGGTTAAAAGTCAAAAATGTTCATGAGGGTGAAGTGCTGCTGGGACAGATCCCAGACACACTGTGCATGCAGAGAGAGAGGCCCAGAGGTGATTAAAACTACACTCCAGAGCACCTTTGGCTGAATCGTTTTTACTGCAAGGTGTTAGGTTTATATGGCCATAGTTTTCATCCTAGAGAATCCTAAAATGTTCTGCTAATGCTATACACATAAAACTCACTTCACTACAGCTGCTAGGCAGACAGATTGCTGGCACACTGCTTCCCACCCAGATGTGGGAAGGGAATAACCAACCCAGGACATCTCAGCAAAATCCTGTCTTAAGGGAAATTGCTCCTGGGAAAGGAAGTAGAACTGGATTTCTTAACATTTTGTGTAATACAGAGTCCTCTGAGGGGGTCTTGGTCACTCTTTACAAATGCAATACTGGAGTTAGAGTGCTGGAGCCAACCGTGTGGCCCTGGGGCAAATGAGAGGAAAGATGAAGATTTCAGAGTTGTGCTGGGAGCCTGTGATGGACCACGCCCAGATTGGCTTGGGTGTGTCTAGAACAGCCACACTGCTGTGCTTGGCACCAGCTCGGCAACACAGCAGCAGGGGCACCTCCTGCCCCCAGCCCACCAGAAACCTCCTGACACTCGGTCAGCTCCAGCTGAGAGCAGCAAGGAGACTGAGGGTCTGTGGCCAGCTGAGGTGTGCAGGAGGTTGCACCATCATTCCTGCAGTCATCCCATCCCTTGTACCTGTGTCAATAACTGGGGAGAGCTGGAAGCTGCACAGATACTCTGCAGAGCCATTCCTGCTGGAGAAAGGGCTGGAAGAGGTAACTGGAGGAAGGAGACTTGGAAGGAGTGGATTAATGTCATTATTTGCTGAACTACTACAGGCCAGTGGAAAACATTCAGTTTGGAAAAGATTCCACCAATCCAAGCAATGACAGGTTCCCTCATTCCCTCTCGTTCCTTCCCTTCCCCCATGGCTAATATTTAGGCTTCATTAAAGCTGAAGTAAAGCTGGACAAACTCTCCTGCAGCAGCAAACTTACTCTGGTTTCCCAGTGGTGTAAATTATATAAAGACTGGATATGAAAGCCATGGGATATGGTGGAGCAGTGGTGTAAGGATACAGAGTGACTCCAGTTTGCTCAAGACCAGCACTGTGAGATTGGTACCAGCCTCTCCTACCCTTCTAAGGAATGTCAAGCTCCAGGGACACCAACTGCACACCAGCCAGTGGTGGAGACACAGAGGGTGACTCTCACATCAGCTGTGGGACATATGGCAAGAGCAGCAAATCCAGATGGTGATAATGGAGAGGAGAGGAGCAAATACCCTGTCTCATTGAAGTGTTCCCTGTAGTTGTAGACATTACAGAATAGAAATGCTTTTGAAGAACAGGAAGGGAAATTGCCTCTGTGTTCCCTGTAGTGCAGTGCTCTGTGAAAGCTGATGTTTCTCTGGTGGAAAGTGGCTGTTTCTCTGAGGGGAGCAGGAGAAGGCTGTGGAGGGAGCAGATTCCCAGCATAGCAGGTGCCCATTGCACCCAGGCAGGGAAGCAGGCAGCCTGAGAACACCCAGGACAGAGGAACCAGCTCTCCTGCCTCTCCTTGCAGGGGACACCCTTTGCTGGCTCAGGCATGGAAGGTGAGCACCCCAGCAGAGAGGCTGTCACTGGCACAGCATGTTCAGTACAGCTTCAGCAGTTTCTCTGGGGCCTTTTTTTGGCTGAAGATGGACTGGGGAGAGGGAACAGATTTCAGCCTTACTGTAATCACTAAAAATAGACCCT
This sequence comes from Chaetops frenatus, assembly GCA_013400775.1. Classification (NCBI taxonomy): domain Eukaryota; kingdom Metazoa; phylum Chordata; class Aves; order Passeriformes; family Picathartidae; genus Chaetops; species Chaetops frenatus. The sequence goes on along the minus strand of VZTR01031777.1, from coordinate 887,467 downwards.
AGTGTGCATTTGCTCCCTCTCTCCTGCATTGCATTACCTCTGGGACTTGTCCAAAAAAAAATTCCAGAGAGTAGCCAAGAGGAGATGATCTCTGAACACAGTAGCAAGGACTCAGTTTTCCTTAATTTTCTAGTTTCTGTTTCAGCTTTTAGTGGAAAATAAGTAAGGCACAGACAGTGCTGCTTTTGTATCAGCTCCTTGCATCGAAGGTCTCAGCTGTTAGAAATTAGACTGTGGTTACTTCTTTGACCCCTGTAATTTCTGCAGAGAGCAGTGATCTGGTCTCACAAGCATCCCCCTGGCCAAGCCTTCAGGACTAGGAGTGAAATTTGCTCTGTGTGCCAGGCCAAGGGTGGTTTTTGAAGTGTATGTCCACAGAAGGATAGCTAAAAGCTTCAGCAACCTTTTGCTGCATTAATACATCATACTTTGACAAGCTGATGGCTCAAATGGGCTGGATTCTTAAGGGAAGGAGAAAAGAGGTTTCTCATGAGAAGTGGGATTTTAATGGCAAAAGAGATATGTGAAAGCTTTAATCTCAGTACAGAGTGTGTTTGTATTTAAGGAGATTCTGACCTTCTTTTGGTCAGGAAAGATTGCTGTGAATCTGGCCTTGCAACGAGCCAGATTGTATATTTATTTCTTTAAACAGCTTCCATTGTTGTAAGCCAGGAAGGTCACTCAGAGCAGCAGCTGCTGAAGGGGCTGGCGGGCGCCCCAAAGCAGAGGTCACCAGAGCACTTCCAAAGGGTTAGCAGCTGGTTGGGTGGAGATGCAGGCCTAAAAACCATCTCAGAAGGTCCTTGGCCACAGCTGGCTGCAGCTCTGGGGCTGCCTCGTGCAGGGATAATGCTGTTGTCAGTGACCCCAAGTTTTTAACCAGCACATGCTTGGATATGCTGGGTTGGATGGGTTTTGAGAGGGGCTTCACTGGGGAGTGTGGGGAGTGTGTTTCCTCACTGACTCCCAGCTGGACTCAAGGGTAGTATTGCTGTGAGTCTCCACCATCCTTTTTGCCATCCTGTGCTTCAGGGCCTCAGTTTGGTTGGCATCTGCAAAGGCAAAATGGAGCCTTTATTTCTCGCCAGTCCCCCTGTTGCACTACCAACAGCAACACTTAGAGTACAAATTGCTACGTACAGGCAAAATGCAAAGCTCAGGTTTTGTTGTGGCATTTCCCACTGGAACAGCCAGCAGAAATCCTTTTCTGTGGGGGGTAAAGTGCTGTGGGAGAGCAAGAATGGAGTTCTGCTCTGCTTTGGGCTCAGACCCCTTCTTGCCACAGAGCTGGAAATCTCTCCTCTATGTCAGTCTCCAAAGGGGCAGGCCAGAGCATCCTTGTGGCCAGGAGGTCTTTCAGATGGAGCTCCAGGCAGGCTTTTGAAGCTCAAGACTCAAATTGAGGTAAGACACATGAGAAGACCCTTCTGGGGGAACAGGGCTCTTATTTCCCTGCTGCGATCGTTCTCCACGGGACTCCAAAATCATCCTTTGCCACTAGAGAAGAAGCAGGCAAGGCAACAAGAGCCCACCCTGAGGGCTCGAGGATGCTCTCAGCCCTTGAATAGAGATGACAGATTGGTTCAGAGGGCAAAAGGTCAGCACAGCCTTCAAAATTTTCTGAATGCCAGTGTGGAAAATGGCCTCAAATGCCTGAGCCCTGCAGCAGAGTGGGCAAAGAGGCAATTCCTTACATCAGAGGGGGTTCTTCAATGTCTCACACAACCAGGCAGGGCTCAAAGGGTAGCAGAGCCCAAAGAGAAAAGAAATAAGGAGTTGATGGGGTATGTGATCAAACCTATGCCTCTTTGGAAGTCTTAATGAGTAGTCAGTTTTTTCACAGACAGCAACGTACCTTGGTACAAATTATGCCAATGCATTATAGGATTTTCAAATACATCTTGTGCTAATTTTCCAAACTTCTGGGAAAAGAAGAGCATATGGGGGATTTTGTACCCAGTTGATTTTATGGAGTGCATTAAGGGTGGATTTATTTTCTGAGCTAGACATCGTTTCAAACAAGGCTTTGTCTTTCTTCATTGACGAGGCAGGGTACCATTTTATTGCCTTGTGTAAATTGCTTGTTGTTTTATTGAAGCATAAAAACACTTGGCAAGGCTACAGCGTCCCATTGTCTTTCAATTGGGTGGGCAATAATTCCTTAAACAAACACAAAACCTTACTAAACCCTCAAATACCTAGAAATGAAAACAACATAAGAACAGGGACATCCAATATGCTGGGGGTAACGAAGAAATGAATGCGCTTTTTAACTACTGAACACAGCTGGATCTGGAAAACTACCTTGAAAGCTAAAATAAAAGCCTGTCTTTATGTTAGCACTGCCTGCAGTGTTTCCTTGTGTTTCTTTCTGCTTCTGTGTCTGCCTCTAAACCTGCTACACTGCTGATTATAAGCACTGACCAAATCCCAAGGAACTGCTGATATTCTGCTTTCCAGATGAGTTTGCAGATACTAATCCAGGAGGGAGAGGTGGCAAAGGGGAGGCTGGCAGAGATCCTTGTATTTGCTCAGCTGCTGGAGAGGGATGTGTGCCAGTACTGCACTCTGCACCAGGGCTGTTGTGGTGTCTCTTTGAACACACACAGGATGGAGACCAAGCCATCAGCTCACCCTCTTCTGCAGCAGTCCTGCTTCTGTGAGAGCTGACCTCATCTCAGAAAAACCTCAGCACATTCAGGAATTTGTGAGTCATCCCTGGGAAACTTTTCTCCCTCTGCACTAACATCTGAGCAGAGAAACTCACACTGCAGTGGCTGGAGCTTCAGTACCTGGTAGGGCTTCAGGGGATTTTCCCCAGCTTCATGAAAGCACCTTGCAATCAGGATCCTGCACATCAGTGGCACCTGGAGTGGCTGTGCCAGCAGCTTTTTTCTTCAACTTCTCCCTCCCCCAAGAGCAGCGTCCTGGTGGAGATGCAAGGGACAGTCCCTAGGCCAGGGGGATGGCTCATGGACCACACAGCAGCCAGAGACAGAGCCTGAGAAGAGAAGACAGCAAAATCCAGCTGTGATGACAGAGCTGAGGGTTAATATTGACATCATGGTCAGTACCAGGCAGCAGCAACCAAGACACCTCCCAGGACTGTGGTTTTGTTGAGCCACCCTCAACCCCCAGCTGCTTTAAAAGTGCCATTCCCTTTGGCTCCTATCCTCAGCATGGCACATCTCCTGCCAGGGGTCACCTGGGAGCAAAGAAGCTGGCTTTGAGCATTGCTCCCTGGACATGAGGGATCAGCAAGACCTGTTAGGAGCACTGTGCTCCAGTGGAAGTGAGAGGCTGCAGCGATTTTTCAAGCTCATGTTGGTCAGGTTGACAGGAACACCAAAAGTCTGTGACCTTTTTCCTCCCCCAGCAGTCTTGGCAGGTCTCTGCAGGACATTAAATGTGGCTTTGCACAGGTCCCAGAGGACCTTGCCCTAACACCTGAAGATGTAGGTGAAGAATGGAGAAGGACACATGTAAAAGAATTCTTCAGCTCTGGGACAAACTTGACAGGAAGAAATGAAAGAGCAAGTAGAGAACCCCAAGTAAAACAACTCTGTCCATGTTACACTGGGGGAGGTACCAAATCACCCATCAGCTGGTGCTAGATTTCCCCTAATTGGTGCTGTATCCATTCCACACAGACTTTCCACGAAGGGAAATGATGCCTGCTGAAGGAGCCCAAGGGAGGTATTTGGTTTTCCAGGGGAGCTGGAGCTGGCATGTTTGTGTTAAGAGAAATCCTTCAGTATCTGAAACCATTCCCTACTGCAGAGAGTGCCTGCTCAGTCAGATGCCTCCCCCAGATGTAGCATTTAGGAAAAAGGAGGCTAATTCCTCTTCTCTGATTGGAGGATGGTGTAGAAGGAGTTGGGACAGCTGGACGAAACAGCAGTAAAGGCATGAGGAATTCTCATAAATCATCTGTGACCATTTGGATGCTTCATTTTATGCTTATGCCAACATGCTCTCTCTCTGGGCCAAACATCACTGATTTTGTTGGAGTTTCCCCAATGAGGCTTGGCTGGGATAAAATGGGACCTTTTTTCTTTAACTGTGTGTCCACTTTTTCATCACAAAACATCACAGGAACTCATTCTTTCCCATGCTGCACCCCCAGCTTTGCAAGCACACAAACATTCCTGTGTGAATAGAATGAGCTTCTGTGCTCAAAAAAGCAATACTTGAGGTTTTCGTGTGCCCAGCCCAAAAGCTATGTCAAGGCTGGGTTTCTTCTGCCCTGAACAATGAGCAGGGTCAACATAGAAGTGGGCAGAGTTAGCCCCAAGAACAAGAGAAACCAGCTGCCAGCTGATGCCAGGAGTGCTCCATCTTCAGTGGTTTGGCCATGGAGATTTCTTCTTCACTTATCACAAAAAACCTGAAGTCTGAGACATTTCAGTGACATTCAGCAATGTGACACCCAGACAATAAATTCTTGCATTTGTGAACTGCCTCTCAGCATGTCAGGGGGAAAGTGCTGGGCAGGCCCCCATGAATACAGCCCAACCTCTTCTCCCCCAGGCCTCCAACCACCCTGGTTGTCTTATTTTTGTCCTAGCTGTTTTCTTCTCCTCCTTTATGCAAAAAAAATGTAGGAGAGAAAAGACCAAGTATCCCTCCCTGTTTTGAACTGTATCTTTATCATGTATCAGTGCTACCCATTCATTTCAAAGAGGTTCTGCTGATTTCCAGCACAGAGTGTAAGGTCAGCAAAATATAGAGCCAAGATCAGGCCCCTGGGGAAACCACTTCCCTCTGAAGGGCTGAGAATAACTAACACTGCCCTGCACCTAAATGATCTCTCACAGTGACATCTGCAGGTGAGAAAATCAGACAGAAGCCTCTCCACACATGGAATATTTCAGTGACTTTCAGGTTAAACTCTGCTATCACAGGGCAAGAAACAGAAAACTCTGTTGATTTACACCAGTTATGGAGCTGGTCCAAGCATTAGATGCAAGGTTAATTAGGCACCTCATCATGAGACCAGGAAACAACATAGCCTATTATATACACAGGAATTTTTACAATATGTATCTATTATGACAGCACTCAGGGTTTGTGCAAAGTGCTGTAAAAATCCAGAATGAAAAAAAACCTCAGTCCCCCTCTCTCAGGATCTCATAATATAAAAACAGAAAGCAGGTAGGCACAGAGAAAAATGAATAAAATAGAAACTTAAAATGCCTAAGTTCATGACAAGAAATGAACCTAGAGAAGTTCCCCCTTCCCTCATCCCACCACGGCCCCAGTTACAGAAGAGGGTCCCAGCCTCCTGCTGCCTCCCCTGCCCTCAGTCCCAACCTGGCATCTTGCAGATGGGAGAGAGGAATGAACCCCCCCCCGTGAGTTACAGGATTAGGTGGGTTTGACATTCATCCAGTAATCCAGAAAAATGAAAAGACATCCATGTTAAGCCTGGCCAGGTTTCTTAAAGAGAAAGAAACCATAGGACCTCAGAGATCCACAGGACTCATGCAAGCCCAGGGAAGGTTGAAGAGCCAGGTACACTGCAGGCAAACCACAAATAAATGGCTTTATCAGATCATGCAAGGAAGTTCTCTGTTCCTAAACCAGTTAAGCAAAATGAAGGATAATGTGAAACCCTCTGAAATCAGAGGGTATCAGAGCTGAGTTTATTTTGCTTCTGCTCTTCCTATGAGCTGAGTGCTCTACAGGAGATCTCCAGGGCATATTGTGCATTATTTATTCTTCCTTCCTCCTTCCCCCTCAGCATTGTGGTTTGCTCACACCACAGAGTAAATGTTCACGTCATATGAAACAATTTCATCCTTTGTTTTCTCTTCTTCAGCATGTAGCTTCAGTGCACGTGTTTAAATGCTGCTCTGAGGACACAACTTCACTTTCAGCTTTTCTCTGTTTTATGCTGTCTCTAAATGCTGCTCTGACATTCATTAATTTCTTTGTGCAAGAAAGAAATCCTGTTAGCTGTATAAAATTAACCCACACAAAATGAAAATTAAATACAGCAAGAAGTTTTGGTGTGCCTGCTGGGGCATTAATGGGCTGATTTTTCAAAGTATGGCATATTTGTTCTGTCTAGAACACAATTTATATTAACATCAGCCTCATCAGTGAGCATCTACAAGCCTCATCACACTGTGCAAGTGATACAAGAAGTTTTTTAGACACCTGTAACTTGTCCAGTTTGGGCAAAGCAGAAAACCTCCCACTCAAAGTGGGCACTCCCTGCCAAACCTCCAGGCTTGGGCAGCACTTAGCTTTCGTAATAAACCAGAGGCAAGAATGCACAAAACTACATATCTGTCCCAAATCTGGGCCACAGAGAATAGGACAATTATAGCTGAAACACTCCACAACCACGGAAATGCCTGAGATGGACAGACCACGGGGAAACCTTTAGCTCAGGGTGTTTAACAGAGTCACAGAAGAAGCTGCTGAGGGAGGGTGCTGCCCAGGAGAGCAGGTGGGCCCCCAGCCCATGCTCGGTGCCTACAGGGACAAGAGGATCCTGCACCACAGCCAGGCTCTGGCATCTCTCCCAAGCCAGACGTCCCTGTGCTGCTGCCCCTCGCTGGGACAGAGCCTTGAGGAGCGTGGCTGAGCCTCATTAAAAGCAGTGTGGGTAGGAGATGGCAGTGGAGGCCGTGTGCAGCCTCTGCCTTCTCCTCCTCTGAGGCTGAACAGAAGCCTGGATGGATTATTTTCAATATCAACAACTATTTACTGGTCTGGGAGGGACTCTGCGGGATTGTGGCACAAGCCTTGTTGTCACAGCATCCAGTCCCTGCTCCAGTGAATAATTAGGGAATAACTGCTGGAAAGAGGGAGAAAAACATGCAGAGTAGCAGAAGGTGGTGTGCAGCACACTGAGCTGGGGCCAAGCTCCTGGCAGGGGCTGTGAGAGGGTGGCCCTGTGCCCAGACAGTGCTCGACAGGAGATGCACAAACAACTGTGCTGCACTGAGGCCTTGGCATGGATGTAGGTGGACTGTAGGACTGGACATGCCATTTTCCCCTGAACTGTAAAACCACTTCTGGCCACTCCTGCTCATTTGAAATAGCAAGTGTTTGAGTGCTGGACAAATTCCATGTCTGATGGCTTCATTATGCCTAGTTAAATGGTCATGGTGGGTTTTAATTAAGCTCATAATTCTTTCTGATTGCCTGCTCTAGGCATTTGTGCAACATCACCAGACAGTAATAGACAAGTGTGAGATGGAATGTGGGGAGCTCTGAGCTCCCTATGGCCATGCTGTAACTGTCAGTGTTAGGGCACATTTCACAGCCAGGTAAACTGTCACTAAATCACTTGCACAGCAGGTATTTGGTGTTCTGACTGCAAGCAGGTGCATCTGCCAGGATGGTTAACCTTCTCCAATGAAATCTGAAGGATGATGGCTAGAGAGCAAGCTTTTAGGAATCCTGCTAGGACTGTCCTTGCTCTGGCTTGCCTAGAAGTACAGAGGAAAGACAGCAACAATTAAATTAGTGGGCAGGTACACGTTGGACTCTCAGGTCCTTTGGTGGCCCTTGAGTCCAGCAACACAGAGGTTCAGCCCAGTTTCCTGCACAGCCTGTGCCCTCCTTGCCCAGAGTCAGTGCTGGGCTGGCTGGGCTGATCTCATGATCTCCTGAGTCTCTGGTTGGTTTTATTGCTGGGACTGCCTGAAACAGCCACACTGGGTATTCCCTGGGCAAGGGGAGCTGCTGCATGGCACCAGACTGAAGGCATCACACCCACTTTGCAGAGCAAGCACGTGATTCCTTCCTGATGGTCTTGGTTCCCATGGAGATCCTACAAACCTCAACACAACAAGGGTTTGAGATAACCCTTCCTCCTCCCCACCCTGGACAGGTTACAAGTCATACCAGTAATGCCCAGCCATTGTGGGGTCCACAGCCCCACTTTCTAAAAGGAGCCTGGTGGTTGCCTGGTACATTTGGGTTTGTGGAAAAATTTATGAAGTGTGTTTGTACTTGACAGCTTTTTCCAGGAGGGCTTGGAGTTGTTTTTCTTCCAAGAGTCTGCATTCAGTTACAGCCCGGAATATGTGATCTCACAGTGTTTGTATTTATACCTCTCACAAAAGCATTTTTACAGCTCCAGTATCTATAGGTTACTGTGAGGCACCGAGTGAAGTCATTGCAAGGTCACCTCAGGGTGATGTCTCCTACGTGCAGCACTTCACTCTGGCTGCAGGACAGCTGCAGCTGAAGCTGCTTTCTGTAGCTGGGAACTGAAGAAATACAAGCAGGGGATATTAAACTGATGGAATAACACAACATAAAGGGAAAATACACTACAGGGAAAATGCTCTCCTGGCTGGGGTCAGTTATGAGGGTTTGATAATGGAAGGGGGCTTCTCCATCACCTGTTCCCACATTAGGAAAACGTGCAGTTCCCTGAGCAGCAAGCTCAGAGGGGCTGTTTCTTTCATTACTTCTTTGCACTTAAAGCCTCTCATGCCTCTCGATTTGAAGTTTAAATAGCGAGATACTTCTGTATCTAGTCCAAGATTCCTCAGCTCCCCCGGGAATATTCTCCCCACTACACAGGTGACACTCTTGTTACCTTTCTGTAACAGGAGCCTGTGAATTGTCATCACACCCTGCAAGAGATTTGGCTCTTTCATGGAGGGCTCTTTTTGCCTCTCTAAAACCCATTTTCAGAGAGAAAAAAAGTAACCTCCTTATTGGAGGAAGGAAGGGAAAACATCTCTTCCAGAAGAAGATCCCACCAGAAGAAGAGGTGCTGCAAAGGTTTGAACCTCTAGCCTTTGACTCTGACCTTGCAGCCTTCCCTGGGTAGCTGAGAAGGAGACACAGCCTTCATGAGCTGAGTGCAGGGAACATCCATGATGTGGAGAAACTGGACATGGACACTGTGGCAGTCCTGGAAATCTACAACTCAAAGGCCCTCCTGAAATGAGCTCTGCTGCACACACAGCTGTGTGAGTCTGTGGAGTGGGACTTGGACCTTGTTGTGTCACAGAAGTGGGATAAACACAGGCCTTTTGGGTACTTCGGCTCATTTGCCAGATAAGATCTTTGCTCAGGACAGAAATACCAGGCTGCACATTCCCACAACAAACTGTTTCTTAACACCCTCATTTTCAAATTGATCACTGCACTAAGATGACTTCCAGTGGTCCAAATGCCCAGAGTTTCTAAGAAAAAAATGTTTCCTTTTTCCCCTCATTCAGGACTTTGTTGCTGTTATTGGGTTTGGCCTGTTTTTATTAGAGACCTAAGTGATAACACAGCCATTTCCAGAACTCACTGATGCTGATTGTTTTATCCTGTGGAAAACCTAAGCCCTCCTTTACTCATTCAGGCAGTCAAATTTATTCTGCCAAATAGCTCAGAGGCATTCCAGCACCCACTGGAAATGCTGGTAGCTTTCCCACTGACTTCAGTGGGCACAAAATATTCCCAAGACTGGAAATCCCAAATTACCTGCATCTGTTCCGCACATTTCTGAAGCCTTCCAGCTACTAACAAGACCATCATGTTGGAAGAAAAAGTACAGTTATACATGAGTGAGAATGTGTGTCTCAGTCTGAGTCCTGGTGTACTCCAGTTGATTGAAAAATTGCCATAAATAAATCAGGACTTGGCCTCACAAGTGTGCTGAAAATCAGGGCCAGCTCCAGCATGCTGCATGTGCAAGGAGCAGCCCTTGGCTTGGGCTTCATGGGAGGGTATTATTCAATGTTATGGTTTCTGTGGCTGCCCCAGGGGTTGGAATGTTTGTCCACAGCCCCTTGTCCTCAGCTGCTTGGCTTGGATGGGTGCAGGGGGGAGAAGGAGGATACAGTACCCTGTAAACTGGAACAGTGAGAGTGGCTTCCCTTCTCTCCTTGGAATGGGAGGCAGGGCAAGAAGGAGAATATGGGAGTCTGACAGAGGAAAGTATAGGACTGTATAGGCTGTATTTTGGGAGCTGGAGGGTAGCAATAAAGCAAAGGGGTCTGTATTGCAGAAGAAATTCGGGATGCAGTGAGATTGTGAGGGACATGTGAGGAGAATGAACCACTGGAAAGAAGTTATGGCCACCCTGGTCTTTCTGTAGCTCCTACCCCAGCTCCTTGTCTCATTCTGCTGCCCTCCTTCAGCTCTTCCTTTGGGGCTGCAGTGCAGGGAGGATAGCTGAAAACTGAAGCAAGAGCAGAAGAGGGACAAAGATGGCCAAGAGGAAGGTCTGAGGGTCATTCTGAGTGCAGGAAAGCCTGAGGAGACAGAAAACCTGCAGGAGATGACCACAAGGGAATCCTCCCTGCTCCTGGGCGTGGGGATGCTTGCCCAGGCTCTGATCTTGGGAGGGTTTATGCTCTGAAATATAAGATGGAAAATTATCAACCCATGTCAGAAGATCTCTCTCTTTCCCTTCCCATGCACTGCCCTGTCCCTCCAGAGGGCTGATAACCTGTCCAGGTGACAAGCTGCTCTCCCTTGCATCCCCTGCTCTCTGGTATCCCATCCACTCCCACCAAAACACAGCCTCAGCCCTCCATTCATCCCCTCTTGGAGGAGTGAGTCCTTACCACCTGAAAAGCACCTCCCTTTAATAGTGAGAGATAAAAAGGAAAATTAATGTGGTGGAAATATAAGGATTAGGTTCACATAGTTCTTGCCAAGAGAGTTGAGACGTACAAGGCAAAGAGAAGAGGAGCAATAGCACAGGTGAGGCACAGACCATCCCACTTTTGATGTCTGAAGTCAGCTGGTAGCCTCTTGAAAGGGACAAAGTTGCCTGGCTGTACTGAGAAGGCAGAAAACACGCTTTGGGAACAAAGTCACACATCTTAGTGACAAGTGTGGGCTCGAGGGGATTAGCAGGGCACAATGCCTTCCTTCTGCTCCACTCCTCGGCCCTTCATTCCCTGCGAGGCGGGCGAGCAGCCACCCCTGCCTTCAAGCGGGGAAGAAAGGGGCAGGTCAGAACCAGGCGGCTCCAGGGCGAACTCCTGCCTCCATCCTGGGCGAACTCCTGCCTCCATCCTGGCCGAATTCCTGCCTCCATCCTGGCCGAATTCCTGCCTCCATCCTCCGCGCGGTCCCTCGGCCACAGCCCGGGTAACAACGGCCGGTACCCAGCAGCACAATTGAGCAGCACACCCGGAGCTGGGTGTGATACGGTGCGGTTTCGGGGCTCCTTGTAGCCGAGGGCACGGGGCTCTGCAGGGCAGGATTTGGGGCGGAATCCCGGGATCGGCTCCGCCCGCTCCGCCCGCAGCGCACCCGGGGGCGCAGCGCCACCTGCCGGCCGCGCCCCGCCACCGCTGCTGCTCCCGCCCGGGATCTCCCTGCGGTTCCCCCGAACCCTGGGGCACGGGGCTGACCCGGCTCTGCTCCGCAGCTCCGCATCCCCGCCGCCCCCCGGACACAGGGATCCTCCTCGCTTTGCCACCTTTCCCAGCTCTCTGCAACAGCTGCTTTCCCATCGCACGCTTCTTCCTCATTGCCCGCTCCTAGCTCTGAAACGCTCGAGGCACTCTCTGCTCCACTCAGGGCAGCCGGGATTTACCGTGTGGGAATGTGTAACTGGATTGATGCTACTTAAGTGCTTCTTGCCAGCTTGCTCAGTACAGAGAGTTTGCAAACCTGCAGGTGAAGCCAGCCCAACAGCAGCCCAGCTGTGCCAAGAAGGGCACCAGGCTTGGTCCAGGGACCTGAAATCCCACGCGTTGGTCTCTGCATCAGACCATGAGCTGATGAAAGAACCGTGCTTGCCTGCTAGACAAATGAACGGGATCACAAAGCTTATTTCACACAGACTGGTCACTTCAGTCTGACAATGTTACATACACAAAAGGTTGCAAAAACTCTTCTGGGAATCTTAATGACAGTGGTCTGCTTAAAGCTCTCAGATGAAGTGAACACTGTTTGCCTGTGTGAAAGGCAGTAGTATTAAAATCACATTTCAGATACCTATAGCATTTTGCAGGGATTAACTAGTTAAGCCCCATAACCACTCTAAACAACTTTTGCTGAGTCATCATTACCCCCCATTTTATATATCACAGTTAGTAGAATTTCTCCAAGCCCAAAATTCAGAGCCAGCAGTTCCCAGACTCCAGGCGAGTGGTCAGTCTAACTGTCCTTGCTGCCATCCTCCCCAGATAGATGGATGAGCAAGGCCTGTGCATGTAGGCACAAGAGACAGGGTGCAAAGTGCTCATCTGGCTGACAGGAGGACTGGTGTTCATGATTTCTTAGGTTAAAGGGACAGCACACATCCCCTGAGCAGCCCAGGCTGAGCGCTTTGCCTCAAACAGAGCTGGAAGCCTGATGGACTGACCATCTCCGGCTCGTTTTGTTTTCATGTATCAAGGAGAATTGTCAAGTTAAAAGCCTTGCAGGCTGGTGTTCCTGTTTATTTTATAATCTTGTACAACAGCCTCCTGAAATCCTACTTGACAGTGAGTCAGCCCTGGGCTGGGGATCCTTTTTCTTCCTGGAAAGCAAATCCAGAGTCTGCTCCAATATCTCAACATTCCCACTTGTGGAGGGTTTGCCAAGCTCTGCCCACAGACATCTCAGAGCAGGCCGTTCACAAAGCACAGCCTACAGGACATGAATTGCATGTGTAAACCCCACACTAGGTTTTGTAGGATTTATGTTATTAGTAATGCCAGACCAAAGGCCTCTCCTCAGTCATGACTGCTCCTGAGGTATCAGTTTGATCTGGAGATGTTTTTGTGTATAAGGCCTTCTCAGCCCTCATATCCTCTCCTTGTAGATGTTAATCTGACTGTCCACCACCTGGATTGATGCAGAAACCCTGTGACTGTGTTTTCAAAGGTGTGCAAGAGCCTCCATCACAAGTGCTGCAGCCACCAAAGGAGCAGCAAGAGGTTCTGGCCCCAGCCCTGCACAGAGCTGGGACAGGCTGCCACAGCCCCCTGTGTGCCCTGAGGAGCACTGAGTGAAGAGGGACACTGGGATGCTGAAATGTTGTTACAGGCTCTGCTTTAACTGCTGCTGGACTTTGCACTGAGGCCAAACACACCTTCCTGCCTTGCCCAGGGATGGTTTCCTGTGACACAGGGTAACATGGGCAGAGGGGTGCAGGAGCTTTGCACACTGCTTGGACCATCTTCCCAGGACTTGCTGCCCGTGGCTTTGTGATCCTGTTCTCCAGAGACACCCAGCAGTGAGCAGAACAGCTGCTGGAGAGTTTGAAAATGTGGTTGTCAGCAAATGGGGCACATCACACCAGGAGCCTGTGTCCCAACAGGGATGGGAGATAAAGACTCCACCCCACACCCTTCCTCTCCTCATAGCTAGACAATGAATTTCTCATCACTGTCCTACAGAAATCCTCTCAGGGGAAGATCTGGAGGAGGATAAGAAGAATCTCACAGACTGGTTCAAAGAGTCTGGAGGCAAAGCATGAGAACACACCACGTGGAGAGGCAGGCAGTGGGGCAGCCAGGAGGAGCAGCAGCCCAGTGTTGCAACCAAGGGCAGGAACCCGATGGGAAGGGACAGACAGCAGCAGACTGTGCAAGCCCAGCATGAGCAATGCAGTCTGGTTGGAAATCCACACTCTGGGGAGCAGCTCAGAGCAGGCACAGCCCGGGTGAGCACCTGCAGATGGAGCTGCAAGAGCAGGTCCTGAGGAGCAGCAGCAGCAGCATCCCCTGCCTGCAAAGCCCAGTGCGTGGTGGCTGAGGCAGGAGGCCAGGCAGGGCTGCAGAGGGACACAGAGACTCTCACCCGGCCATAGACTTCGTCCTAGGGAGGTGGAGGCTCACTAGGCTGGGAAACAGTCGTGTTTAGAGGAATCTGTGGTGCTCTGTAACTGGTTTCCTAACTAGGGTGAGAAGTCTCAAAGCTGGGGATTGGACAAAAGTGCCCTGCCAACAGCAGAAGCACCCAAACCTTGTCAGGGCGTTTGCTGGGAAAATAAGCTGAAAACGGTGTTCAGCACAGTTTAGGATAAGGAGTGGGACTACCATACCATGAACCTGTAGAGCCAGCCTTCACCTTGCCAGGCTTTTCAATTAGCACAAATATTCAGTATTCACTGACCTGGGAAGACTGACCCCGTCCCCAGGGCCTGGCTATAGGAGATCCTGCTAGACCCTACTCAGACTTCTGTTTTTCCCTGCAAGAACTCCTCTCAGAGGAAAAGTCTACATGGCACCTATTGTCACTCAGAACACTCTGCGACCTCATGCAGTTTTGTGGACACCTTGCTGTGAGCCCTCCTCCCACACAGCCTCCCCTGGGGCAGTGGCCAGAACAATGTCCCCCAGCTCGCCACAGCTCTATCGTGCCCAGGGAGGACACGGGGGTCCCTGCACATCTCCCTTTGCTGCCCCATGCCCCTTCCCTGGGCACTGTAGGGTGCTCAGCCCCTCTGCCAAGCCCTTCCTTCCCTGGCACAGTGCACTTCTCCAGCAGCTCGGCGGGCTGCACCCTCAGCTCCCCTTTGGAAGGGGGAGTGCTGGAGGCAGAAACTCATCTCCAAGCCATCCGGGAGCAGCAGGTTCCTGCATTCTTGGTAAAAAGGGGGGAAAACTCCAACAAACCGGCAAGGGAGCAGAGCTGGGGGAGTTCAGCTGCAGCTCCGTTTGTGCCAGTCCATTGTGGGGTAACATCGGGGTGCTACAGTCCCTGCAGAACGCTCTGCTGGCTGGTAAAACAGTCTCTCTAAGCCATTGCACTTTGAAAACAAAGTCCGTCCCTATGCATCCCTTTGGGTCAGGCACTGACCCCATTTTACCCTGAAAATGTCTATTTTTTGCTGTTATTTGGTGTGAGGGCAGGCCGGAAGGGTGGGGGTGTACAAAGAGGTGGTCAGCGGGTGAAAGAGAAACGCTCAGCAATACAGAACAACGTCTGCAGCCCGGTTCATTTCTCTGCTGAGCCCTCCGAGCCCGTCTCGTCGTCCCAGCAGCAAGATGCTGCTCCCGGCCAGATGGGAGCCCTACCCACGGGTTCATTTCCCAGGCTCAGCTGCTTCGAAGTGACCCCGCTCCGGGGGAATGGGGCTGCGCGATCCAACTATCTGGGAGGCCAAGCAAGGAAAGTCTTTCTTGGCAAGGGAGAAGAAGGACCTGGGAGGCCCCCTCGGCTCAGGTGACCCCCCCGACCCCCATCGCAAACAGCTGTAAATCCTCCCACTTCCCCGCCGCAGCATTCCGGGCACTCCCCCTCTCACTGGAGATGGGCCTGGCTCTGCAAAGCGTGTCAGTGCTGGCCAGCCTTGGAAGGTAAATGTGCAGCTGGCTGACTTACTGCTTATCAGAGGGTTTTTCTGGCTGAGAAGGGAGCTGACTTCAGCCAGTGCATAGCAGAGCTGGGCACAAGCTGTCAGGTGGGCTTTGCTGGGCTCCCTGCAGGACCAGTTCTCCCAGATCCCTTTATCCAGCTTCTTCTAAGGCTCAGCGCGGCCCCTGCCAGGGACCCGGGGGTGTGAGGGTGGCACGGGGCACTCTCAGCCCCCAGCCGGGACTCACTCAGGCTCCACAGGTGCTGAGTAGTGCATTTCCACGGGCACAGGAGGATAAGGATCAGGACTGGCACCGGGATCCCCCACGGATGGACTGCCTGCTCAGCAAGTCTTTAAAGAATGGTTAATTTGATAGAGATTAGCTGAATCTCCCTATCTGCCCTCAGAGCCTCTCCCACTTCTGCTCATTTGCAACAGAAAGCTGGGAAACAATCTGCCTCATTGCCCTTCCTCCACTGGTTTTTCCCCCAGCTCCAACCCTTCACTCCAGCAAGGCTGCTCTGAGTCCCCACATTCCACTGTCACCTTCTCACCCTACACCTCTCCTCCTCAGCCAAGCTTCCAAGCACTTCCCCCTCTCCAAACCCTCCCTTCCAGGATCACCCCGCTCTACCTCCTACCCACCCCAGCTCCTTTCTTGCTGGCTTTTTTCTCTGTCTCCATCCAAGCCTGCCAGAGAGGTTTGGGTATCTGCTCCCCACGCAGGGGAAGGCCCTCGGGCAGGGCTGTTGCCCTGGCTCCCTGCCGTGCAGCATCACAATTTTGGCTAGCCTGGGGCGGGGGGGAGCCCACGGGTGCCCCTGCCAAAGACCAGAAAGGTCCAGAAGCTTCCCGAGCACTCTGCCCACGATTTAGCATAGTTCACAGGTGCTCAGTACCCTGGAAACCCGGTTTATATAAGTGATTGCTAATCGCCACCACGGGGCTTACCCATGGTGCTGGCACATGAATCACACCTGGCGCAGGTTTCAGCTCCTCCTCTGGCACACAGAGAAAGCAAAGTGCACAGCTGAGATCAGGCAGATAAGGGTGACACAAACTTGCTCCTGTTCCCAAGTGCCCGCAAGGGATCACCCGTGCGGGAGGCAGGGTGCTGGTTTTGGGGTGCTGGTTTTGGGGTGCTGGTTTTGGGGTGCTGCTCCGCATCCGTCCCGGCACCCCCAGCACAAGCTGCCAGCAGGGAGGTCCTGCCCGGGGTCGGGGCTTTCGGGGGCCAGCAGCAGGGGACACAGGTGGCAGCGTGGGCTGCGGGTGACAGGCGGAGCGGGCAGGGCAGTGCTGGCACGGTCTGGCAGGGCACTTTCCAGGCAGGAAGGGCTGGGACCCGTGGGGAGCCGGGGCGGAGCGTCGGACAGGTGGGATGGATCACGCTTTCCTCCCGGTTTCTCCCCATCGATTATGGAAGGAGCCGAGATGGCTGCTAGAGATAGCGGTGTGTGTGTCCTGTCCCCCTGTCCCCCTGTCCCCCGGCTGCCATGGGCTCTGCTCTGCCACAGCAGGCACACACGGGGTGGCTCGGCACCCTTCAGTGACACACCACAGAGAACCAGGCCACTGAGGATTTGCAGTCCCCGACACAGAGACCCAGAATTTCTAAGATGTTTTTAAGATGATTCTGGTAGTTTGGTTAGGACACGTCACTACCTGCTCAGCATAATTTGCAATGCAAACACCACACAGGGACCACTTCCCCTGGAGCTGCCCAGGGGAGCCAGCACCTGCTAAAACTCACCATCACTTTTTCTTTTTCCAGCTCAGGTCCTTAAGGTTTCACCGCCCATGCCTTTCTGATTCCCACCCAGCTTTCTGAGATTCAACAATATTACCCCTGGGAGTTTTAAACTCAAATACATAAAAGAGGCACATGCAGGTAATGTAAATAACAAGCTTAGGGTTTCCAAGAAACAGTTCTTCACCAGCCCAGCCTGGCTACCTGGGGTGTGTGTCCCTCTGAGTGATCACACTGGGCAGCCTCTGGATATTGGCCATCAGCACCAAACCTCTCTGTTAAACCATCTTCTGGAGCTGCAATGGTTCATCATGGTCCTTTGCTTTAAACGGATGGAAAGAGTCACGGCTCCTGTACAGGGGAATATTCCAGCCAGGGACACATCCATCACCTCTTCACCCTTGTGCACTGCCTGCACTGGAGCTGGAGCATCCCTGTGTTCAGACATCCTTTCGCTCTGATTTTTTTCCTGCTTCAAAATCCATCAGCTTCCAGTGGCAGAATATCCCCCTGATGATTTTAGGCAAGACCTGTGCTGGGAGTTATTGTTTAGAGGGTGCCAGCTCTCAATTGCTCCACACTTCAGTCAGGAATGTCCTTCTTTCTTTCTTCCTTTTTTTTTTTTTTTTTTTTTTTTTTTTTTTTTTTTTTTTTTTTTGGTTTTTTTTGGTTTTTTTCTGCTTCAGGAATGTTGTAAGTAAATTCGCAGCTGAACAACAGCGGGAATGGAAACCCTCAGAGCTGAGGGCTGCCTACATTACAGGTACGGTAATTCCAAACTGATCCTCCTTTGTGCTGATAACAGGGCTGGCTATTGTTTTCCTGAAGTCCACATGTCTGAAAACACCGCAGGCGTAGATAATTGCAGTGAGCATGTGCTTCTGAATCTGTTTCTAAAACACGCCTGGGCTTTAATCTTTTTTAAAATCATGACCCTGATTCTGCTTTTTTCAAACTCAAAAGCAAAAATTCTCTTGGCTCGAAATGAAGAGGGGTCTAGCTCTTAAATACAGAATACAAAGGAGAAAACCTGCCCCTCTTTTTTTTTTTTTTTTTTTTGTGATGAAAGAACAAAGCCTGAAAGCTTTCAGCACTTCCCCAGCTTCTTTCTCGCCCCCCGCCCTGCCCCACCCCACCCTTTGATTTTACTTCCATTTTCACGTGTAGAAAGTCACATCTTATCTGAAGTGACAGGACAATTTGAAACTCTCCTGCTTTCGTATTTTTCTCTGTTGATGGTGCTCATTAGGTTAAGCTTTGTCTTTGGCTATAACTGGTTTCTTTCAGCTTCTGTTTGGGCACTTGGCACCCAAGGGCCACCCTTTCACCCTTTCATGTTGTGCCACTGGACAACTGAGACTGGAAACCTCACACAGCTAAAGAAGGAAAAGGAGCTAGGGATAGCTGAATGAGCAGGATGTTCCCATAGGCTATTTTCTGGTGATGATAACCAAGGTACCTTTTGGCTTCTTTATTATCTGAAAGGGTAGTAGAGGTTTGGGAACCATTTGCTTGGGCTCTGAACTTGCATTTTACTGTTGTTGGATGTGAGCTATTGCTCTGCAGTTCTTCCATCATCAACACACCAGCAAGGCACGTGACACACAATAGAAAACAGGGGGAAAATCCTGAATAAATTGTTCTTCAGTTAAATATTTCCAGGCTAGGACACAGGCAAGGAGAAAAGAAAATTTGACCTATGTACCTGTGTGCCTCTTCCCTATCTCCTCTTACACCCCAAAAAATTTTGGCCTGGTCAAGGTATAAGGTGCTCAGGGTTCCATCAGTGTGGGGCTGGCCCAGGCAGGCTGAATGTGAAGCTGTAAACAAGTTGTTACTCAGGCCTGGTTCCCCCTGGTGCAGTTTGTGTCGTGGGTCCTTTGGCTCCTGTGTCCCAGCTCAGAGGGATTATAATTACATCTCACCGATCTTTTTGGCTTGCCTGAATTGCTTCCACAGACCTGCTCGACTTGTTTGGCTGCTGCTTATTATTCAGCACAAGCCCCCACCCACTGCCCTTTCATGTACATTCATGTTTGTGTCTAAAAGCCACAGAGGGACATTTTTTGAGGGGGAAGGTGATGAGTGTTTGCTGCAGCCTGGACCCCCAGCTCGCCAGAATCCTGGGGCCAGTCATGGGGCAGGGGTGAGTCCTGTGCTTGCCTCAGTGCACAAAAGCAAGGACAAAACAGTGGCTGCCTTGGTGAGAGTGAGTCACTCCATTTCAAAATACGGAAAATTTAATGAGACGCTTCCTGAAACCTGAGTTTTGCTCCCACGAGGCATAGGAGAAAATAGGATACAGCAAGAAGCTAAGGTGAGGGTGTAGATACAGACTCGATTAGGGGCAGAGTGGATCCCTTCCTGCTCCCCTACTTACAGCTTCCCAGTGGGTATCACACAGGCAGGTATGCAGGCAGTGCTGATGGAAACAGCCTCTCCAGGTGAAACTTTGCTCTTTCCAATGATTCCAGCTCCCAGCTTCTCACTGGCCCTTAGAGCAACATGGCTTGGACACTACCAGTGAGAATCCCCCACTGGACAGGGGGCTGCTTTTTCACTCTGGGCTTGATCCTGCCTGTTGCAATTATGTGTAGGGGAACCTGATAAGGGTTAAGGGTGACACAGGAGATTTCAGACTGCTCTGATTCTGTGTGAAGAAATGGCTGCACAGCTCCATGAGCAGCAATGAAATGGAGGGGGGGTCTTGCAGCGGGCCTCACTGACTCTGCATTTTGATGTTGCCCTTATGACAGTGACCTCAGCCTATGGCCACAGTTAATCTTGCACTCAAATCCATAAATCCGAGAGTGACTCTTGATCAAGTGTCTGATTCACCTGACTCTGAAGTCACACCATGATTTAGAAGCTGCTCCTCAGTAAGGTTGAATGGGAGAGCTGGGCTGAGTCAGCCACCAGGAGTGCTGATCCACTGCTCTCAGCTGGTGGGAATGGGATGGGCTGCTAGGCTATAGCTCCTCACTCAAGGGTGTCCTTGTACCCAGCAGGATCCCAAGCTCTCACCAAGCTGTGCCAAGGTGTCCAAGAACTGAGTTCCTGCAAAGGAGCAGCTCAGGCTGGACACCCTGAAGAACTGATGCACATTTCTCCATCCTCTGCCCCAGACATGCTCAAAGCCAAAACCAGGGCCAGCTTGAACAAAGGAACCTGTTCTGGGGTTGACCTGTGGGATATCCATGTGAGAGAGGGAAGATTTAATTCACGTTCCTGCTCTGGTCACTTTGGAGGCTGCAAATGTCCTCCCAAGGCAGTGCCCTAACCTTGAGCTGGTGGCTTCTCTGGGTGGCTCCCTGTCCTCCAGTCCAGCTGGGGTGTGTGTGGGTGTGTAAACACTCATCAGGGACTCAGGACAAGCCTCACATGCTCCTGGTGAGTCAACCACCACTCTGGACTTCTGAGTGACTCAGTACCTGTACCCAAAGGCTGGGCTCCTGCAGGTGCCATCCCTCCATCCCTGCTCTTCATGCGCTGCTGTTGGGCCAACACTTGCAGGAAATGGCTCCTGGCTGCTATTTGGGTGGCTGGACACAGGCATGCAGGGGGAGAAGGGATCATTCAGGTTTCATCAGACTTCTGAGACACTGCTGGCATTGGAGCAAGCCTGAGCATGACTTGAGTGAGGCAGTTGGGACAGCAAATTCCAGGGGAGGAGAAACTGCACCAGAACAAAGGAAGTTTGTTTGAGGACAGAAACACAAAGAAAAGTCCTCATTGTTGCAGCTCTAAGAGAGAGATTAAACTGTTTCTAAAGTTAGGTGACTGCTCCCTGCCTCTAAGCCATTCCTCATTTGTCACCCAAATTATGTTCAGACCTAGGGCAGCACCTACCTGTATTAAACTGAACTATTTGCATCCGAAAAGAGTTGTTAAAAAAGAAGGTTCAGGCAATGCAACTTATCTTGCTTATCTGACCTCCTCTGACACTACAGTCCAACCTTTGTATCTGTGGCAGAGGCAGATGCAGAACATCTTCCTCCACCTGGACACAGCTGCTGGTGCTGCCAGCTCCGCCTGGAGCTATGACCAGGCACCTGCTCCCTGCAAAAGCTGCTGCTGACCTTAATGGAAAAGGGGAGAGTCTTTGTGAGTGACTCACAGCACTGAGTATCATGTTAGGAAAAGAGCAAGGAGATCAGTAAATTAGCCTGCTTTCATGTACAAGAGTGAGTGTTCTGTTGGATGAGGAACAGGGAGGCAGGGGGTGGTTTGTTTACCCAAAAGGAGAAAGGACTTAGTTTAAGTTTCGGTGGCTGCTGGAAGTCCAGAGTCAATAGCCGAGGATTTCCTCAGGGCACTTCCAGGCTGGAAAATCTGATGGCATTTTCAAATAGTACCAGTCTGGAGAGATTGTGATCGTTTCTGGATTTGAACTGATGTGAGCACCCAACTGAAGCAGGGGTTCACCACTGCTTTTGTCAGAAGCTCGTTAACCACACTTAGGATATTTTATTGTAACTCAAGAGCTTCCTATTTGATCAGCTGCAGTCACAAGCTTCTGTGATCAGAAGCAAGGGAGGTCCTGTCCTAGTGGGGTCCAATATACCCCTTCCTGCTCTAGGAAAGGTGAACATGTTACAACTTCGATCTGCTGCCTGCTTAATCCAATCTAGATAAAAGCTGGCTGTAGCTCTTTGCTGTTTACTGAGTGGTAGCTATGGACAAGCTCTCTTAGTTTGAATATGGATCTCAACCAGATGAGAAAAGGGATATGATGCCAAAGGTAGCTGTTCCAGCAGGATAAAAGGAAAACCTCTTCCCTTCCTGTGTTGTTACAACAAACAAATGGACTTAACCTTTTTCCCAATGGGATCCCCACATAAAAATAACAGAAATTGCTCCACAAATGGCTGCAGTCCTAAGCTTTCATTACTCTTATGATGCCACTAGAAATCTTTCTCAAGCAGATGCTGGGATCACCTCTAATGTTCTGGCAGTGGCCTTTGCAAACTTAGTCCAGTGTGTGTGTGTGTGTGTGTCTCACCTACAGATGTGCATGCTCGCATGAACACACTTTCTCTCCTGCTGGTCCTAGTCAGAACAGATCCCCATTCTCCTCTCTACTGAGCAGTTAAACTTTGCTCTGCTGGAAGGCTCCCTGTGCTGGGCTGGGTTATGTTACACTGACACACACACAGAGTTTCCAAAAGACAGAATTACCCTGAGAGCCTAACTTCACCAGTCAGCTTAAAATTTGACTGCTCATCTGTAAGAATCTCACTAACTGGTTTTCACAAATGAGCAAGAACAGCTACTGCTGCTTTTTTTAATTGCTTCCATCAAGCTTAATGGGATGTTGGAGCTGAATGAGTGTAAGCATACAGAGGCGGGTGTGGGAATGTGTCCCAGGTTGCACCCACCACATTCTTCTGGTCTTCTCTGCAAGAAGATATCATCACTACAGTAACCATCCTGAGCCATCCCACAGGTTTTGGGATGGATGGAGCCCACATCCTCCCTTCCCCAGCTGCCCCAGTCAACCAGAGATAAGCTGTGGGAAGCTGACTCTGCGCCCAGCCCGTCCCTCTGATCTGTGCATGCAGCTGCCTCCACAAACAGAATTAAAGCCACATGAGAAACATCCAGCAGGAAAAAATAAATCTCTGACATGGAAGAGATTTCACTGCCAACAGCAGCCCCAAGGATCATGGGATGAGGGGTTACTGGTGTTAGGAGCAGATCCATGCTTGTGGGAAGGGACACCTTCTCCCATCCCAGGCCTGGGTTTTATGGCACATCCAGCAGCAAGAGCATTGGTGGTCTCCACAAATATGTGCAGCCACCTATGCTGAGAAGAAAAATGCTGCTACTGGCACTGGACAGAAACAGGCTTTCATAGGAAATCACCTCAATTGCTCTTGAGGGGAAAAGCTATGACTCCGAGAGGAAACTTTCCATTTTTTATTAGCTACATTGTAAGTTGTTTTGCAGTTGAATTCCATGGAAAGAAGGAAGAGTGTGTTTAGCCTTTATCAGCATTTTTTTTTTCTGAACTTCTTTTAGTTCTGCAAACAGGTAAAAACTCAAATGTCCTGAAAGAATCTCCTGTGGGAAGTCATGGATATTGTAATGACTACTTTTATCTCCCATTTGTCCAAGAGATGTGAATCAAAATTATCCATGTCACAGGGGAGTCCCAAACAAGCCTTTATCTAAACCTCATCATGGAAGAGATTAGCAGATCCACTGCTTTACTTGCCCATCTCTACTCTGGCAGGAAGGAAGCAGAGCTTGCCCTGCACTAAATGTGCCATCTGCAGCTGTTCTGTAAGAAATGCTTACATGAACAAAACAGGGACAAGGCTACAGTCAGTTGCAGGACCCTCTGGGCTCTATTTGTCCTATCATTTCCATAGGTATCTCTTCTTTAAAATTAGTAGGAACAGCCAAGTTATGCCCGAAAAGTTTCTGCAGGCTCAGGGACACTGAGCTTAAATATTGGCTGCTTCACCAGAGCTGTTACTGTGCTCCAGTCATGCATGAACAAGTTGATTTAAGTGTATATATTTGGTTCTGTCCCACCCTTAATATATTATGTATTTTTTTTCAAGCTCTGAGCTGTTTTTACAGCACCTGGTACAGCTGAAGCCACTGCTCAGAGGGGCTGAGGTCTGGCACCAGTTATATAACACTGAAATAATTTGGATTTAGAAGTGCACCAGTGGAAACCTCTGCAAGTTAGTGTGCACTGTGTGTGTGTGTCACTGCCCCTTTTGCACAGCACAGATTTCATTAGCCAGGTGAATAATAGGAGGAAAGGGAGGGCTAAGTTCTGAACACCAGGACACAGATAAGCAAGTTTGCCCATATTAGAAGGGGGTAGTCTGGCTTAGAGCAGGTACTTTACAAAACAGTTTGAATCCCCTCCAAAGCCCTTGTATTTTTGGGTCCAAGCAGACAAAGCAATGCAATCCTTCAAGTGTTCTTGGTGTTGACACACACTGCTGAGCTCTGTGTATGCCAAGATAAAGAGGCAACCTCCAGAAGTCCATTATTCAGTGCTAGACAACTTGATTATGATGGAAACAAACTACTCTTTTGCAATATTGACATTGTGATCTATGGCAACAAGTTCTAAAAGGCCTGTCACATTTTGAACTACTGCTACGGCTGTAATTAATTTTTTTAACTTATTTTGAAACACCTGATATGTCTTCTTTGGGAAAAGGTTCATGCCAAGTGCAATTCTGTAAGAGCAATTTTCATCTGCTCCTAAATTTGGTCTTGATGTCATCACCTTTCAAATCTGGCCTGAGCCTGGCTCTGGAACAAATTGTAAGGAAATTCCTATTAAAACACTGTCTTGCAGTGATAAGAGCTGCTCTGCATCAGGACTAACTCTTGCCTTCGGTAGAATTAGGTGTGTGCAAGAAAAATTCTGTAATTTCTCTGAAGCATAGAACTCCAGGCAGACTCTTAATTAAAGCTCCAGTTTCTGAGGAATTCTCTGGAAAGCCTGGGAGCTTTGCTGACCTGCCTTGCCTAGGGAGTCACTGGTGCCAGAAGTGTGGTCCTACCCCACTGCTCTGCTGCTCTCTCTTTCCTCTGAGCTGCAGGGTCTCAGCCCAGCTCCCCTGGTCACCCGCTGGCAAACCCAGCAGAGAACTCTTTGCTCAGCTCAGTGTGTTCCAGAGATGGCAAAAAGGAGTGAGGAACATATGGCTGGCAAGCATGGAGCAAGGGAGACTTCTCCCTTTCCAGGGCAGCTTGAGGACTGAGTGGTCCATCTTTATCCTGTGCCTGCAGACAGAGTTCGTAACTCCTCACTTCTGGGCAGCCCCACGCCAACACACACAGAGCTCCCTGAGTGTGTGCTACGTTTGTGGAGGAGAAGCACCAGCACAGATGACAGAAGACTCAAGTCTAAAGCCTCCTGGATCTGTAGGCTGTTCACTTGGTTTCAGGCATTTAAGGTTCAGGGTTATAGTTTGCCTGCTGCCCATCTGTAAGCAGAGTGAACACTCTGTCCTAACTCACTTGGCCGCTCTGAGGATGATGAAGAATTTAGGTGTAAGGAGCCACGAAAGTCTTGTGGAGAGAAATACTTGCTCTGGAGTTAGCCTGAATTTCAAACAGGTATTTTCTGTGTCTGCAGGGCTTAGTCCTGCAGTCTTAACCCTGAAACATGCAGCAGACAGCCTGGAGCAGTCCCATGAGCTCAAGCACTGCATAGGTGTAAGCAATTACTACTAACGAATCTACCAGGCAAACAGAGGCGTGTTTGAGCCATGACAATGTTGTATCTCAAAGCAGGACCTGTTCACAGAGCAGTAATTATTTGCTCTCTATCTAGTATCACCCTGGCACCCCAGTCTGTCTTGAGATCATTTGTGGTATTTCTGCTATCACTGTTGGTACTGACAAAAACATTCTCACTTTCATTGCCTGGACTCAAAGAAGCACCAGCTAGAGGGAAAGCCATAGATGGGAGGATGGAGCTGTGTTTTCTGACACTGCAATCAGTGATTTGAGGCCAGTTCAAAAGTGCTAGGGAAATACTGTGCTGACAGCTGAAGTCTAATTATCCTGGGCAGTAGTTCTTAATGAAGAGTGTCACTGCAGCAGGTGCTGGGCTGTCACATCCTACCTGGGTCTGGAGGGTTCAGGGGGCTGCTCCCACCCACAAAAGCCCCAGCTGAGCTACTGCCTGTCATTTTCAGGGGGATGGCCCAGCCCCAGCCCTGTGTGGTGCTGTTTTCCATGTGGCTGGAACAAACTGCAGCTCCAATGTGAGTGAACACGTTAACATCAACACAGCCTTCTCCCCAAGCTAAACATATTACAGCATCAGCAAATTACAGGGCACTGTAAATTAGACTCCCTCTTGTGCAGGCTCTGCTGGCCAGGCCAAGGCCACATCCCTCCCTGAAGGAAGGCACTCCTCATGTCCCCTGCTCTGTGCACAGGGCTGCCTGGGCATGGCCACACTGCTGCTCGTGCTCCCAGAGCATCCATCCCACGCATACTTCCCAAAGGATGCTCTTGTTGTGCTACAATGGGACAGTGACCAGTAGATATCAACAAAAGTGGCTGCCCGTAGGTCTGGGTCAGTTGTGAGGCATTTTTACTCATTGAGGGGAAAAAAGCACATAGGAAGGGACTGGCTTCCCCTTTCTGTCCTCAGTTTCTGAGGATCTGAAGTCAGGAAAGGTTCAGAGGAGACCTCAGAGCACCTGTGTTGAAATCCTGGAGTCAGGTAAACAAGCAGACCTGGCTCTCTGACAGATGTGCTTGGGCCAAAGTGTTTTTACCAGACCTTTTCTAGAGAATGCAGTGTGGAGAAATGTTATTGTGGGTCTGGGAAAACAATGATTAAAAGGAACCGTTGAGCTCTTTTCCCTGGAAAAACAACAAATGCAGCCCACACTCTCCCATCCCCCTTAGGGCAGCTGGCAGGAGTGAGCCGGGGCTCCGGGAGCTGCGTGTGCCACAGCCCTGCCAGCCCCGGGGCTCGGGCTCTGCCGTGCACACCCCGGGGCAGGCAGCCCTCCGGCAGCTGCCTTTAACCACCGGGACCCTAAAAACGGCAGCGAAAGAGGAGCAGGCACAGGTAAATGATTATTTACAGCTGCTGCCTGGGGAGTGTTACACAAGGGGAGGGTGGAGCGCGTTCCACCGCCCTTCCACGGCTTGTGGGCAGAAAAGCCGATCCCCGCCGTGCTGTTTCTACTCCCCCAAGACGGAGTTAATACTGTTTACCTTGTCATAAGAATGCTATTTCTTGCTCTTTTTTTAGCCCTTAGCTGAGGTTGTTTTCAGTCTCGCCGGCTGCTGTCCTGCTGGGGCAGCTGGCTCCGAGGGCAGCCAGGAGTGCTGGGCTGGGAACAGCAGCATCCCATGCCTCTCACCTGCTGAACCTTGCTGTGTGCTTCCCAAACTAAAAGTCGAAGCCCTTGGCTGCAGTGAGAGGTGAATCTGTGGCAGGGGAGAACACTGGTACTAGCGCTGAGCAGTTTTCACACAGCTGGGACTTTTTGAGGAGACTGGGAAATAAGAAAGCTTGGAACTAGCTAGTGCCTATTGTTCTTCCCTGACTTTCTCTTTCTCTTTTTTATTTTTTTTGTCCATTAAAACCCACCTGCAAGCTATAGGACATTGGCAAAGGCTTTCTTTGTACCCCGCAGTCTTGGGGATCCTCTGCCCTGATGTGAAAATGCAGTTTTTTATGTCAGTCACATCCTTCACCTTACTGGACAAGAGCCAGTGGTGTAGCTTTTACAGGTATGGAATTTTATAATGTGGTAGGTGAAGTACAAAAACACCATGGTAAGAATGGGGACTTGTGCAATGTCCCAGAATGTGCCAGCCAGCCTGGCTGTACCAGTCAGCAACAGCCTGGGATGGTCAGATGGACCTGCCTGCTGATGAAAACACTGTTCCTAATAGTCCTTCTAGCAGGAGGGAAGACCTGCATAACTATAGTGAAGCAGGACACAATGGAAGCAGAGCCAAGCAAAAATACAGAAACTTAACATCAAAATTCACATTTCTGACATGAAACCTGCTCCTGGGCCTGGCTGATGAACCAGACAGGAGTGCAGGGCAGCTTCTGTGCCTCAAGGCAAACCCAGCAGATGTGTTATCCAGGTGGGTTGCCCAGGGCTTGGCCCCCAGCCCGGGCAGGAGCCAGCAGCTGATGGCTCCCTGTGGCCCCTGTGGCAGCAAAGCAGGAGCACCCACAGGCTCCACAGCTCCAGGGGCTCCTGGTGTCCACAGCAGACCCCTGAAGCAAATGCAGACCCCAGGAACACCAAGTCCCTGAGGCAGTATGCTAGGAATCCAGGCAGGGCTTTTCTGGAAAAGCTGTAGGAGTTGGGATGTTTTCCAATCAAGCACGAGGCTCAACAAAGGAGTGTTTTTCCCTTTCTGCTCAGTGATGCAGATGCCCGAGTGCAGCACTCCAGGAGCTGCAGAAAGGGTCAAAAGCAATATGCTACAGAAGAACAAGCTCCTTGTCGCAGGCTGGACTTCTAGAAGCAGGGAAAGAGCAACATGGCAAATTGAAGAAGCAGTGGGAGTGGAGGAATGAAGAGTCTAATGAAGGGGGACAGGGAGGACACCCTTGCAATAGTGTTTGTGTTGCAATCCAAAGGCCAGTTTGGAAGGCTCAGATCAGCTGGGTGCAAAGCAAAGCCCTGGCTGAAACATGTGGTTGTTGTGAGCCTGTGGCTCCTCTGCTCCATGTGGCACCAGCCATCTCTGCCTGCTGGTAGGTGCTGAGGTGCTGGGCAAACACCCCTGTGGGCGAGCAATCCTGATGGGATACACAGCAGCTGCCAGGGCTTTGGCTCTCCTGAGGTCTGACACCGCAAGATTTATTGAAGATGTCCCCAGCCATTGCAGGGGCATGGACAAGGTGACATTTAAGTCTCCCTTACAACCCAGGCTGTTCTGTGATTTGGCTGCAGCCCTGTCACTGAGCTGACCACAAAATAACTTTTCAGGTAGACTCAGGTGCAAGACCCTGGAAGATGCTGCTACTATTGGCAGCTTTTAGCTGTCCTTGTGAAAACACCGAGACAATTTTGTGTCACTGTCACTTCTTTGGCTGCCCCAAAGTGACTGCAAATATCTCCAAGCTCAGGACAAAGGCTCGAGCTCTTTCAGTCTGGTTACTCATCTAGATTTGTAAATCTGCTGCTTTTGAGCAACTTCAGAAGGTTACTGACATTTCTGGAGTTTGCTCTTAAGAAAAAATCCTTCATTAACTTCTTTCCCTCAGTAATGCCATTATTTCTGCTTCTGCCTTATATTAAAAAGATTCTGAACTTGTGTGTTTCACAAACAGCTGTCAACAGGTCTCTTGGATATTTCTAGGATCTTAATTAGCAGTTTTCAGTGTTTTAATGCTCTTTAGCTATGTGTTCAGAGCAATACAGAAAACAAAGCCAAATTTATAACAAGAAGCTCATGTGCAAATCAGAAACTGAATCTGAAAAAGGCATTGGGCATGGATGATTTCTTAAAATTAGTGAGTTGGGGAAGCCAAGAAAGCCCACAGGCTGATGCTATTCCAAAAACATCTGGAGGTCTCTTACTCCTTTGAAATATCTAAGCAATATTAATGAGCATGTAATTCCCACTGACAGTGAAGTTCCTTGCATAGTATACAGTGCTCTGGCACCAAGTGAATAATAAATATGATATGGAAGAAGATGCCAAGAAGCACTCAAAGTTCCCATTGTCTGCAGAGACAAATGCCATCATTTCACTGCAAGATGGCTTTAGCAGCAGGAATGTCAGTCACGTGCAAAGACTGAAATCCAGTGAGAAACTCCCCCAACTTTCAACCCATTCAACTCCTTTCCTATGCAACCTACAGCAGAGCTGGCCAAAGGGCTGTAGAAAATATGACTGAGTAGAATTGAATGCTCGTGGCAGAAAGAGAGGGGAAATGAAAGTTTGGCTTTGAATTTTGTCCAGTTAAAAGTACAGCAAACAAAAACAAGGTAGCCTCTGGCTCCTGCCTCTGTGCCAGTCTCACACAGATCTGCATCTCCTGCAGTGGTCTATTTTTGCCAGCTGCTGAGAAATCCTACTGACTGCTTTATAGGTGGGACTGTTTCCCTCTCTTCTTCTGCCCAGGAAACTTCAGAGTAGAACTTGCAAAAAGTCCTTGGAGAGGGAGTGAGCATGAAAACATGGGAAAAAATTAATCTCAATGGAAATCCTTGACTAATTGACAGGTTGGAATAATGACCATAGACCCCAAACTATGCCAGGCAACCAGCCTGCTCCAGGCACTGCAAGCTCACCCAGCCAGCCACATGCCTGGCTGTTTTGCTCTGCCAGCTTTACAAGGCCTAATTAGCTTTGTTCCTATTGTTTGTAATTACAAAAGCAAACAGCCCTTGGAGAGTGGGGGACTAGAGAAGGCAGCTCCTTGACTGAGCTTAAGAAAATACTTTAAATACAGTTTCCCTCTCATCACAAATACTTAAAATATGAAAGGGATGAACTCAAAACCCCGATAAATAGGAAAAGGTTTCCAGGGCAGGTAGAAGCAGGGGGGATAGAGCCTTGCTACCCTGGGGAGGTATCAGTGCAGGTGAGAAGACACCGTGCCCAGCAGGAACCATTCTCTACCAGGCCTGCAAAAAAGGTCATGCTGTCAACAACAGAGGCACAGTACAATCCCTAAAGGGCTTTAGAGAGAGATGGAAGGACTCACATATGGATCAGCAGGACTCCCACTGCTCTGAAGGCAGAGCACCTCTCCTGGGAACACCTTGGGTCCACACCCCATCCCTTCCCCATTCCTGCAGCTCCCACTCCCCTGCAAGGGAGCCTTCCACCTTCCCCCTGCCCCTTCCTGCTCCACCCAGGGTGCAGCCTTGCCTTGCCTTGCTGAGGAGCAGAGCAGACCTTCTGGTTCCTGGGCTGCAATTGGAGCAGATTAGTGGGTGAGTTTCTGCCAGAGGCCACGACTGCCTGACTCACTGCAGAAGATCTGTCCCCACCTATGTCTGCTGTAGATACACACAGCTAAACAAGCTCCATCCTGGCAGGCAGGCTCCCAACAGCCCAAGTCCCACTCTCCACTTCCATGTGCACCGTTCCAAGTTCTGCTCAAAAACAAGAAATGAAGTAATAGTCTGATTTTCCTTAAAAAAGTCCATTTATTGAAATTGTTTAAACACTTTGTACAAGTTCCCAACACAAGCATCTGCTCCCTGGCTCAGGGTTAATGCAAATACAAAAGCACAGACCTCAGCAGCTCTTTAATGTGAGAGCTGCCACCTCCCAAGACAAGAGGTCTCCTGAGGCAGCTGCTGTGCACAGGCAATTCCCCATGGAGAAGGGGAAGCCACATGGCCCAGCTCCAAGTACAGGCCAACATCAACTCAAGCCTGAAGCAAATGCTCTGGTTGGTTTCTTTTAGTAACTTTATGCTGCAGGAGTCAGGTAAAACAGAGGTACAAGGCTTGTACAGACCACCAACGTGGTACATAGGTCAGCCAGAGGCTCTCCCTGTCTACAGAAGGAAATCAAGAGATCTGATGCCTCTGAACATACACACAATTATAAAGCCTGGTCAGAAGCACCAGTTTCCTTCTATACAAAGAGGTTGAGCTTTGGAGAAGTGGCACCATCCCTCTAGGCTTTACAAGAATTAACTCCCAGTGTCAGCCCATACCAAGTGACTGACTGGGTGTTTCAGGGGAAGGGGTGGGAACCTTTGATGAACAGCATTATTATTTTTTTGGATATGACTGAATGTGCAAGGATGGCTATATCTTTAAAATGTTTCTTTCTTCCTCTTTGGTGAGCTTGGATTACAAGCAAATGCCATAACCTTTGGGTCAGTTTTCTTGGAATTTGCCTTCATATCATCACTGAAAGTGTTTACAAGAAATAGACAGGATGGAAGGGCAGCGTGTGAGGTATCCTTGGGGAAACATCAGGGAGTGGCAGTGCATTCAGTTTGGTTTTACACAGCTAGCTGCATCAGGCAAACAGAGATTGGGAAACCAAGTTCAGATGAGAAAGACTCGAGGAAAGAGGAGAGTGTTAAGAGGTGACCTGTAACACACACAGGGGATAAAGCTTCCAGCTCAG
Source organism: Chaetops frenatus (assembly GCA_013400775.1). Classification (NCBI taxonomy): domain Eukaryota; kingdom Metazoa; phylum Chordata; class Aves; order Passeriformes; family Picathartidae; genus Chaetops; species Chaetops frenatus. The sequence goes on along the minus strand of VZTR01031777.1, from coordinate 855,923 downwards.
CTGCCAGGCTGGGAACATGGAGAAACAAGCACTGGCAGCACTCAGTGTCTAAGGAACAGCCACAGCCTCACCAGAGACACACAGTGAAAACAGAAGGCAATCCTTTTCCTTGAGCTCTTCCCTGGCACCAGGGACACCTGCAGATGCTTTGGGAGTCTGGTAACTTCTGTGGTCTCTACCTTACACTGCAGCTTCCATTGGCCAACAGCATGGCACAGACAGTGTGGATTTCCACTTAAGTCACAGCAATTTGTTTCTGACCCTTTGTCTGCATGGAAAGGAGGGTGCTGAAGATGATGCCAAAAAGACAGTACAAGAGCATTTTACATCTTCTTCAAACATTCCTACATGTAAAAGTCTTTTCCCCAAAATTATGTTTCCCCTTAAGCTATTTATTTCATCATTTTGTATATAGTATATGTTCCTTTAGTTTCTACACACACCACACTGGGCTCTAACTTAATGGGATATGGGACTGAATTGTTACCATCTATTAAAAAAAAAAACCAACAAAAACGAACCAAAAAAAGCACCAACATCCGTCTATAAAAACAGTATCATTTTCCCTTTTACTCCCAAATACTAAACTTAACCCAAGCTTGGAGGTTTCATCTTTCCAGTGGCAATACCTATGAATCTAGGCTAGCCTTCCTCCACGGGCTGGGAGAGAAAGGAGAAGTTATGTCCAGTAGCAAAGAGGATTATAAAAATATACACATTTTTGGGAGAAGAGGAAGGCAGAACCTAGAGCCTGGACTCTGCTCAGGACAGTGGCATTGTAGTGTCCTCTCCAAAATGCTTTCACTACCAGTGCTGGTGGCTCCTCTTCTTTGTTTCATTATACATAATCTTTCCCTGTGGAGGAAGCATTTTTTGGGTAGCCTCGGGTGGGTGGATATGAAGTTTCTCTCCGTGGACAGGAGCAGCAGAGGAAGGATCCCCCCAGGATGGCCAGAGATGAAGCTGCCCAGCCAATGAAGAGAGCTGACCCAAACTCAAATCTGGAGAAGAAAGAAGGGAGAAAGTGAAAATCACTGTAATCCAGGGGTATTACTTGCAGTAATACATTCACACAAAGCAGAAGGAAGCAGAAACTGAGATGGATGCAGTTTCCTACAAGGCAGCAGCTTGGAGCAGTCAGGCTTCATCGACCCTCAAAGCTCAGAGCTGGGTTTGTCCAGTGTTTTGGGTCACCCCCAACAGCTGTGGGCCAAACTCTGTGCAAACCAGGCATTTAGAATGTAGTGGGGTAAAACTCACAGAAGTCCCACCAGTGAGGTACTCTGGCAGTGATGCTGTCTTAAAGCTAAGACCTAAGAGCCACATGGATAATGAGATCTGCTGGTGTCAGTTCTTTTTGCACAGCCTGAAGCCAACAGAGATAGTCCAGAAAATTCCCTTCTTTGTTTTGAGCATCTGCTACTCAAAACTAAGCCCTGTTGAGTATTTGTCATGCTCAGCTGTAGTGTGTTATACCCAATGGGTCAGTACCTGGTGTTGACAGGGGTGAAAGGGTCATAGAAGGCCCGAGCCACTCTGTTGCCGTACCATGATGTGGCCACCAGTGCTGCCAGACCTGCACATAAAGAGAGCATAATCATGTCAGGGCTTGAGGAAAAACAATCAGCACAATCACTGCAAAAATAAGGATGCAGCAGAATCAGCATCTGGAGTAAAGCTGATCTGCTTCTACTCTGGGAGTTCTGAGCTGTTCCATCCAGAGCTGGTTGGGAGAGAAGTTAAGAACAGATCTGAGGTTTCTCACAGCTACACTGCAGCAAAGGCAAGGCTGTATCTGCTGACAGCCTTTTTTCACCAAAGCAGGGTCAAACTCAGCTCTGCCAACGGATATGGAAAGCATGAAGTCCTTACAGAGATTGTAATGCCAGTGCCAAGGTGTGCCTCAGGTAGCCTGACCTACTGTGCCAAAGTCTTCTAAGGAGCTCCCAGACCAAAATGCTCCTGGAGCAACACGTCAGGCCCTCCCACATCCCTCACAGGATGTATCCCACCTAGGAAACAGCACATTTAACACTCAACACATCTGTATGTTACCAACCTGAAATGATGAAGATCACCCCTCCAAAGACAGCCATCCTCATCTTCTTCACCTGGTCATCTTCCATGCACTTCATGCATTTCATGCCTGTCACAGCAACAAACACTCCGACGAGCCCCAGGAGTATTGAAGCCACCATCAAAGCCCTTGTGGCCTGCAGACTGCCTGCAAGACATTAGGATTTGAGTTACCCACAAAGGAGACTCAAGATACAAATCGAAATTCAAATTACTGGGCTCAGCAATCATGTATCTAAATATTCCTGCTCCCTGGTACACAGGATACATCCAAGCAGGACATTCCTTTTCAGCTTTAGTCTCAAGACTGTCGTGCATTAGGATCAGAAGACTCTCAGCCTCTTCTAAAATGCATGGCAAACAAGGGCATGCAGCGGGTTTTTGCAGGAAATGACCTGGGAATTGCCCTCAGACATCTTTTGTTCCTTGGTCATTTGAATCCCAATTGGAAGGACATATCTGTTTATCAAAAGAAGTATTCAGATTTAGGCTCTACCTTGACAAAGTACTTAAGCACACGTTTTAATATGAATAGTGACATTCATATGAATAGTACCACAGCAGACAGCAAGGCCCCTTTACTGCTCAACACTTCCAAAACCTGTCTTTTATACAAAACTCAATGCTGATTCAGACTTTTTCTTGGTGCTAAATTCTCAATTTGAGTCCCAGAGGTACAAAAATACAATTGCAAAAGAAATAGGATTTTCCCAGCCAATTGAAAAATACTTGGTTTCGTTTTTCTACTTCAAACATTTTAGGTTAATTGACTCAAAGATACTCAAATGTTTTAAGAGCCTCTCGTGCTTTTGAAGAGTTGGAGCATGGGGTGATGCCTTCCATAGGCAAGTGTTGAATTTGCCCGAGTTCTCAGCACACAGACTTGATGTACCTTATGCAGGATTTGCTTTTTATATGGACTCATCTGAAGGCTTAGACACACTAACCCGATGAATGTGAGCAACTGAGCACAGATTTTCTTGATACCAAAGAAAAGTAGTGATGTAAATTAAGTCATTACTAAAAAAAAAAAACAAACCAACAAAAACCCTCAGGTGACAAAATACCTGACTAGCAGTGAAATAAGAGCCTGAGCTTTATTGTCTGGCAAATCAGGTTTGTTTGAACAGCATGGATTTTAATATACAGCCCTGTGAAGCCCTGAGAACAAATAGGGCTGGATAATAAAATAAATAAGCTCCAAGGAGCTGTAACCAGGGTACAAGTGTCCCCTGACACAGAATCTCAGGTCTGGAGCTCACCCCTCCAAACACCCTGACTGCATCCTGGTAGAGCTGTGCAAAGCATTTCAGGCTTGAACTCCAAGACTGAAGCCTTCAACAGAGCACCTGCACTCTCAGTCAGGGCACGGTGAACCTGTCTGAGTCCCTGCCACAACAGTGGGCTCTGTGGCTCAGTCTGAAGCTCAGAGCTCAGACCTGACACAGGCCAGGAGGAGAGCAAAGCCTCCTCTGCAGCTTCTTTACTACACTTTGTCCCACAGAACTGCCTGTGCAGGAAAAACTCCTGTGACCCACACCAACACCAGGCTCCAATTCTGCTTTGAAACAGATCTGGATCTGCCCCTTCACACACAACCTTATTGTTCTGTAATAGGTTATGAAACCAGTTACAAACAACACAATAAAAAAAAAAGTCAACAATCAGAGCAACAGGAAGGAACACACTTTCATGAGATGAGTGTTGGCTTTCTTGGGAAAAACGCCTCAATCAGCTTGGCTAATATCATCTCGCTTCCTTCAGAGGAGAAGGTGACACACCTCCGCACCACCCAAATGTTAATCAAAAGCCATCTGCTGCACCGACTACAGAAACCCATTAACAAAGCCATTTGTCACTTTAGCATAAATCACCACTGCGGGTATCCAAACTCGTTTTTAATTGATTTATCTCCAGTGTCAGAGATTACACTCCAAAAGTAATTTCTACCTTACAAAAGTAATGCCAATGTTCAGAAAGACTTCAACTGACAGGGTGTGCCACCCAGGCTACCAATTCAGCTGCCATCCATTTAAGGCTAAATTGTGCCCTACAGCAGCAGCACTGGAGAGGCCCATGGCTGGATACCAGTGTGTACTATGGAAACCATATTTTCTGCAGAAGTACCAAACCTGTTTTATCAAGACAACAGTAAGTTGGGCTCAGTCTTGTTGCAGAAGAAATTACTTTCTAGGAGAGGGTTTTGAAAGAGTTCTTTCATGAAGCTCAAAATAGGCAATGCTATCTCTAAAAACTAAAAAAAAAAAACAAAAAACAAAAC
>VZTR01031777.1:808111-851558 GCA_013400775.1 Chaetops frenatus | reverse complement strand
AAAAAAAAAAAAAAAAACCAAAAACGGTTATAAGGGTGGGAAGAAACTTTTCACCTTCACACACAGTGCCAAGGGACAAACACAGGAAAATGCTGGAAAAAAGTTTCTATGACCTCTAAAAACGCAACTACGAAACCCACTAAAATCTCAAGATGTGTAAAGTATTAACTGGATGCATGCCACCACAGCTCTGCAGAAGCAGCTGAACAAAATACAGCATTGTGAGCACTCCCCAGGGCTGCCCACTCTCAGCAGATGCTGGTGGGACAACTCCTGGTGCCCTCACCCCCCTCCTCACAGCTCCATGGCATCAGGGGACAGGAACACGCAGGGAACTTGCAGTGGGACGGAGGAACAGGTTGGAGCCTTTGCAGGACATGCTGTTCCTTTTTCCCAAGAAGCTGTAATGAGACATGCCCGTGTTAGCCAACCATCCTCCAGCCGCCCTGTGCTCCCAGCACAGCCTGGGAGGCAGAGCTTTTGTCCTCCTACCACTTTTGCAATGTGTGCAGTGCACTGGCCGCAGTTAATCATCACACAGGCTACCCTGTAGTTATTAACTACACATTTACAGACGCGCTGTCAATGGGAGCTGCACATCCAGGGGCTGGGAAAGCTACTTTAATAATAGTTCTGTTGTTCACACAGGCCCTTTCCAGATGCTTTAAAAATCCAAAATTATACAAGTAGAATATCGTCTCAACCTGCTAAACAGGACGGGCTACCGACGGCAAGTAGAGGTAATCCACAGCAATTTAACTTTACAGCTTCTGCCGTATTAGAGGGAAAACAGGATTTCCCCCACACTCCTTGCTGCTGCAACTGTCTCGCCAACAGGAACAGGAAGGCCAAGGCAGTCTTGGGAGCCCTTGGGGAAAAAACAGTCCTACACAAGGTGAGTCGAACTGGTCTGGCACCAAACAACAGCTGTCAGATGGCAACAGTATTTTGTCAATATAAACCAGTACTGACTCTGAAGCCAAGCCTTTTGATTGCTGGTTAGCAGTGAGAGAGATGGCCTGAAAGTCCTACAGTGACAAAGCAGCAAGGACTGAAGAACAGAGGCTTAAAACTCCTGATGACAATTAATAACAAATGTGCATTCTGCAAGGCATAAAATACCACCAAAGTCCACAAACATGCGGCTGCAGCTCACACCAGCTTCACAGAATAACCCCACGTTTTAAAAAAATACTAAACAAACCATTCAGAATTATCGTTAGTGGTTTTGGACATGAACAACCTTATTCAGTTTATCTGAAGCCTAAGTAATAAGTTTTCCTTCCCACAACTATTATTAACTGAGACAGAAGTAATTGCTGGTAACTGCTTAGTTATATAAAAAAATACTTCACTACTTCACCTGCAGATGTTTGAGGGTTTTCTCTATCATCCCATTTCCTTATTCAATCTGTTTATGTCATTTATATTACGGAAAAGCTGTTGGAAAAGTGCCACGGGATTTTTGTAATGCCTGTTTGTAAGGCAAAATTGCTGTAATGGCTCTGTGTGCAGATTATTCTCTGATAGGGATGCTCATCAACTGCCTTAATTTAAAATAAGGACTTTTCCTTCCCTTCCCATGGGCCTCCATCCAACTAGCTGATGACAGAATACAGGTGAAACAGATGCTGTGCAGCTCCCTCTAATCCTTAAGAGAGAAGTTCTCCAGGAGTTACAAGCACCCCTTGCAGCACAGGAAACATGTTCCACTGTCCACCTCCCAGAGAAGTCAGCAGCCTTCAAAGCCTTCCCAGCAGGACTTCATAAAAGCTGGATCCCCTGGAAGGAGCAGGATCTGAGATCCTGCTGGTCCACCCTGCCAGCATGTGAAAGTTACTTTTGTGCAGTAGACAGGGGAATGAAGATCTGAGCAAGCAGTAGCAGCTGCAGAGGTGGCCGGCAAACATCTCTCACACTTTGCAGTCGTTCTCACTGCACCCAAAAGCTGCTAATGGCTCGGAGGCTTTCAACCCCCACACGCGACCCTGCAAACCCATCACCAGCAGATTCCAGTCTAGATGCTTTCAAAGCACCTCTCTGCAAGTCTAGAAGACTGTACAGAGTATTGAGCCGGGACAGGGACTCTGGGTCCTGTTTTTCCAAAATGGGGAGGCTGGGAACTCTCCATTACATGTCCAGTGCAGAAGAGGCAAGTTCAGTAGGTAACAGTGGCCTTGTACTCTGCATATCTGAAAGCAAGTAAGGTTCAATGCCCTCCTACACTCCCTGACAAAGGAAGATTGGTAGTAAGACAAGCATGGTACCACCATTTCCAGATTCCTGGTCAGAGGAGACCTGGGCAGCCTGTTTTCCCACAAAGCCTGGAAATTCCCTTACCAAGAGATTTAGTAACACAGAGTAACACCAGCTACTAAAGCTGCTTGTAGAGCAATAAAGCCAGTGGGTTGCAACAGACTCCCATCCCCTCTTGCAGACACACCAGTGCACTGCACAGAACAGCCTCGGTGGCATTCCAAGTAACCCTCTACCTTCTCGAAGCCAGCAGAAGTGAGACTGTTTTATCACTCCATCATGATTTTTCATCAGGAAGGAACAGGGATTGAGAAACACGGTAGTGAATTAACCCTTAACCCACATGAAAGCAGATACCAGCAGGTTCTACCTGCTTAATCGAGATCTAAAGATGGAGAATTGGACACACGTCCCTCATGCTTTGTCCCTCCCTGGGCCACCCTCCCAACACCCCTACCACCAGGACTGAGCAGCAGTAACCTGAGCATGAACTGTTCCTTCCCCCCACCCATTCTCTTCCCCAGCTCCTGGAACTGGCTCAGCCAGGGTGGTAAAGGTGTAGGAGGGAAGATTTCACATTTCAGCCACATTGCTTGACCCAGAGGGCATTCAAAACCTTGTTTATTTTCTGGGCTAGGGCACAAAGGCTCATTGGGGATGTACTAGGTTTGGTGATGAAGTGATAGATGAGTCTCAGCTTGTCAAGCACAGAACCTCTCCCAGCAAAACCAAACAGGGTCGATGAGTATCTTGAGCTAAAACAGCCTAGACAGGATTCAGAACAACATCTGCTCTGAACAGGAGAATGTGGTTAGGTAGGGCTGGAAACTTTCAGAGACAGGTACCAGGAGCCCTACTCCCTCCTGTCTGAGACCCCGAGGAGCACAGAGCTGAGCTAAGCTCCATGGACCATGCTGGAGGGCCACAAGAACAATGCTGAGGCTGTGCAACAAAGCCTTGTTGCAAGGGTGGCATTTGTTGCCTCTATGTCTGCGTGTGGCCACGCACTGCTTTTCACGTAAGCCAGCAAAACGCAGCCTTTCTGTTGCCTGAATAGGAGCAGTGACATAAGCCCTCAGCTGAACACAGCTGCGGGAGAAGTGCCAGCATGGGTGCACTGCAGCAGCGTGCCCACACGGGAAGCTGCAGGCCCCTCGGTTGGCCAGTGATGCTCATCAGCTTGTGCCAACCCCATCTCTGCCTCCTAGCCAAACACTGACACATCCCGAGGAACGAATGGCAACAGCTACCAGATGCTCCAAAACTCGCTGGCAAAGCCTTGCAGCATTCCCACAAACACGAGTTACTGCAGGTGCAAGAAGGTTCAGTCCTTTCTACAGGGACAGCGTAATTACAGACCTGAGCCTCTCCCATCAGTGCATGAGGCTCTGCCATGTGGCTCAGGGCACCCGGGCATGTGAAGCTCTGGCAGCAAAGCGTGGCCAGGCAGAAGTTCTGCCCACACAGCTATGCCACCTTCACCAGGACACAGATGAATGCAGCAAGGGAGCTCTCCGCTGCACCTGTCCCCAGGTGTGGCTGTTGAACTGGGTATAAACGGTTTTGGGTTTTGTTTTGTTTGTTTTCTTTTTTTTCGCACCTCCACCCAAACCAGCACTGCTGGTCCCTGCCCAGGCCTATGCGGCTGCAAGACCTTGAAGGGACAGCAGGAGGGAAAACGACAGATAAGGTGTGTGTCCCCAGGCATGATCTGCTTTCAAGCTGGAGAGGCACAGCCTAGGCAAGCTGAGGGACCGCAAGAACGAGGAGTCTTTTTTCCAGCCCGCACTGATTTTCCCCGTGAGGATAGCATCCCCTGTGATCTCCCTGTTATATTTGAGAATTCTCAGGCACACTGTCCTGCAGGGAACAGAAAAGGCCACGACGAGCTCAGCCTCTGTCCCTGTCACCTCCCTCCCCCGCAGCCCTGGAAGAGAAGAGCCCGTATTGTTCGCTGGACAAAGGTGAGGGGAGCAGCTGGTTTCGCTGCTCAGCCGTGAATGGGCCAGGTCCGGAGGGCCTGGGGCAGGTTTTGGGGAGTCTGTTCAAGGCGGGCTCCGCAGGCGGGTCTTATTTACAGCACAATGGGCTGCACACAGCCCCCGAGGCAAGGTTACCTTTCGCAAGCCATCCAGGGGGTGGATGGAGATTCCTCAGCCGCTGCTGGCATCTTTGCCCCCCGCCCCCAGGGAGAGATAAGAGGCTTGAAGTTGAGCTTACACATAATTACCACTGCAAGCACCCCGGGCTGCGGGCTCAGCCCTGCCCCGATCAGCAGAGCCCCGCACCCCGCGGGTGCCAGGTGGGTGCGCGGCACTGCCGGTGCGAGCCGCCCGCACCTCGGCCAGCTGCGGGGACCACGGGGGCTGGGGCAAGGCAGCAGGAGAGACTGATGCGGACTGGCCACGAAGGTGGGCCCGGCTTCACTGCGTGACACACAGGGAGGGCTGGTGGCAATCGAACTCGGGGACACTCCCCGCGGACCTCAGTTTACCTGAAACTGCCTGCTCATTTGAGAAAGAGAAGGTGACCAAGGTGGCAATTACTATTTTATTAATTAGGGAGGGATAAGGGTGTTCCAGGGCTCGGGATGAGACAAGGGGTATTGAGAAAGTAGTACAATTTTTTTAACCCCTTTGGGTGTCAGCATAAGTTATCTGCCCCAGCGCTCCAGAAACAGCCCTCTCTGAGGCTCCAGCACCCCAGTGACACCCCGGCCAGCCAGGCTGCAGCTCCTGCCTGCACGAGATGGCTTCCCTGTCCCAGGACAAGATAAGAGACCCAAAGATTATCCTGGCATACTGGCCTGCCTAAAAACTCCAGGCAGTGGTACCTGGGCAAGAGGCCAGCTCACCTGCCAGCCCTCTGCTTAAAACCCCCAGGGGAGCAGCAGCGACTTTCCCAGAGAACAAAAGACCAAAACAGTCAAACGGGGCCCGTGTTCCAGAAGCCCACTCCAGCCACGCTGCTGAGATCTGCTCCCGCTCAGCACAGCCAGCCCAGTCCCTGGCTGGACCTCCACAGCCAAAAGCTCTGGTTCGCAAACACGGCGCTTTCCGGAACACACATAGAGAATATGACCCTTCCTCCTCCCGCCGGGACATTTTTTTGGGGGAGGAGGGGCAGCGGGCAGGGGGATGCGGGGCAGCTCCGGCTCCTGCCCGGGCACTGCCCCCCGAGCGCCCCCGCCCCCTGCCCGCGGAGGCGGCACTGCCGAGGGTACCCCAAAGGACAGTCACCGGGGAGTGACCTTCAGCTCCGGCGGGGAGAGCCACCGGGGAACCCCAAGAGACACCCATCCCACTCCCGACAGGATGAGGAGTCGTGAAAAAGATGGGGGACCCCGAACCCTGCACCTTCAACCCTGAAGGGACAGGCTGAGTAAATCCAGCGGGACAGAGACCGTGAGACCCGACAGCAGCGGCACCCCTGTCGCAAGAGTAACTCGGGGGGGAGAGCGGTGTGGGGACGACACGGACGACGACAGGACAGGACACTGGACGTGAGACGAGACTGGCAAAGCCAATCTAAAAATGTCAGCCTGAGCTTCGACGCGACCGGCAGCGACGTGGGGTAAAGACCCTACGGGACTGGTACCCTGGCCCCGACCGCAGCAAGAGGCGCTGGGGCGGAGGGGATGATCCCGACGGGACGGACACCCCAACACCCTCACGAACCCCAGCCCCAACTTACTCTCCAGCTTGAGCAGCGAGTCGTACACCTTGCACTGGATCTGCCCCGTGCTCTGCATGGCGCACGACATCCACAGCCCCTCGTAGAGCGCCTGGGCCGTGACGATGTTGTCCCCCGCGTAGGATGCCATCTTCCACTGGGGCATGGCGGTGCTGATGATGATGCCGATCCAGCCGAGGAAGGCCATGACGAAGCCCAGGAGCTGCAGCCCTCCGCTGGCCATGTCTGCGGCGCTGGGGGAGAGGGGGGGACCCGGAGAGCGCGCTCCGCACTGCCCCGCGCGCCGCTCTGCCGCCCGCGCGCCGCCCCGCGCGCCTCTTAAACCCGCGCAGAGCNTGCCCCGCGCTTCCGACAAAGCCCTCGTGGAATGGTTCCCCCCACGTGGGGGATGCGTTGGCACCCCTGGATGTTTTGGCACCTCCAAAAGGTGCCCTGGCTGTGCTCGTGGGTCTGCCCCCTCCTAGAGCTGGGGATGCTGAGAGCGTGAACCCTCACTCGCCTTCCTTGGGACTGGCAGCCGCTGCTGTCCTTTTCCTGCAGGAGCTGTAACCTTGGCTCTCCGGCTCTGCCTCCCTCCCGGAGCCAGCACAGTGGGCAGGGGAGTGGGGACGGGGCTGGGCCAGTTCCACCTGTGTGGCTGCTGTGTGAGTGACCACCTTCCCCAGCCCACCCCAGTGCCGCCAGGAAAGGCAGGGGGCCATTTCCCCCCCGGCACATTCGCTGCCTGGCTCCCGGACATGCAGCACACGTGGGATAACCAGCTACAGAGGAGGCAGCAGAGCAGTCAGGGGAATTATGAGTACTCTGATTTTGAAAGACTTTCGGAGAGGCAGCTGTGCAAACACTCATCATCTACGTACAAATCCAAACTTTTGAACCTACTACTCTCATAAGGACAGTGTTCTGTACACCTCTGCACTACTGGGAGAAATTTCCCTTCAGTGATTTGCTAAGGTCTGTTGAACCAGGGGATTACAGACCAGGAAGGAGTGTCCTCTCCCTTGGGTGTGTGTTTGTCCAGTTACTGTAGTTTCCCTTTCTCGGGCACGAATATTTGAATATTGACACATCCGGACTCAGAAGAGGCGAAGTGAGGAAATGCTGTCTCCTTCAGAGGGCACGGCATGGGCTGGGTGGTGCTGCCTGCCCTCACCACAGGCTGGATGGAGGGGTCCTTCAGCCTGGACCTGCTGTAATCCCAAACTCTGAGATAAACTGGTGGTAATTCCTGATAAAGGTCCTGCTGGAGGTAGGGATGGGGTTGCATTGTTTTGACACCGTGTTTTGCATTCTGATGACTTTGGAGATTTTGCTGGAGCTGCTTCCTGAGATTTGCAAACAGACAAACAAACAGACTCGTGATTACCTGACCTGTCCTGTGCAATGCCAGGGGGGGTCAAAGGGGAGAAAAGCCACTGCAATCTTGCCCTACCGGCCAGAGACAAAGCAAGGCAGGTTTGCTCTGAAAACACTGGTGGCTGCAGGTCCCCAGTGTCCAGGCAGCAGTGCTGGTGTGACAAAATCTACCCCAGTTTCCTGGTAGCAAACTTTTCCAGGCATGTCTTTTTTTCACTTTTGAGGGCTTAGGGAGCTGTGACTCTGCATGTGAAGAAATGATGTTTTCCTGTGTCTCTGTGGACCACAGTTTTATACTTCTGGGAGTGAAGAAGAATAAAGCAGCAAAGTTTTCTTTGGCACTGCAGAGATAACCAAGTAGATGCATTTATCTGTGTATTCATGAAGAACTCTGATACAGGGAGCAGGGAAGCCAGCATGGTGCTGGCTGTTGGAGCTGGTTACTGTGAGGAACAATTCCCTGCCTGTTAAAGTGGCAGGGCAGAAACTCATGTGAACCTGAGGAGAGTGGAGTTAGGAGTGTCTGGATTTGATCACTGACATCTGTGTAGTCATTTCAGTCCAACAGTGGCCATCTGCAAAGGAATGTGCAGTGTTCCTGGTGCTTCAGAGCACTGAACTGACCCTCCTGCCAGCCCTCACCCCGACAGACTGGGCAGCTCCTCACTGACTGCTGCTCTGGACAGGGTTAAAAGTTACCAAGACAATTTTAGCAGGTTTAGATCCTTTGTCTACAGGCTCCGAGCAGCCAGGAGGGGGAACAGAATAATTCTGTACAAGAAGGTTTGGACATTATACTGAACCTTCTAGGAAAGTACAGGGAGGAGTCCTGGGTGCCAGTGATCTGAGTGCACTGGTACTGGGAGGGACATCAAGGGTGGTCTTGGGGAAATGCAGGCACCAGCCTGTGATGCATGTTGTAGCACCTTGACCATGCTGCTAGCTCTTGGATGGGCTGAAATTCATGGCCACTCTGTCCTTGGGGAAATTTGGCTTGGGATTTATCTTCAGATTTATCCTGGTGGCACTTTTGGGACCAAATCTGTCTGCAGTGGGAGTCTGACTGCTTGCAGATACAGTAGGACAGCATGTGTGCTCAGTTTCTTCCCCTTCCAGGAGGCCATGGAACTTAGACTGGAGAGAGCAATATTCTGTGAGGGTTTCTGTGGGATTAGAGCCTACACCTGCCTGGAGATGGATGCTGTGCTCCTGAGGGGCTGTACAGCCATCCCATTGCTCCTCTGTCCCTGATGGTGCTGCACTGAGCAGTGCTGCTGGGGGACAGAGTGGCCCTGGGTCAAACAAAGCTGATGAAAGGCAATAAGGACACACATCCATGTGCTCTCAGTAGTCCTCATGGGCTGCAGCACAAGTTGTCAGTGTCTCTTTGACCATTGAACATCCCTGACAATCTGTACACAGGGTTTACACAGTCCCCTCATGCACTGGGCCAGCCTCATGAACAGCCAATTTGTATTTTGCTTTCTATGGACAATTTGAGGTTGATACATTTTACTCACGCTTCATGAAAGATTTCAAAACCCAGAAACTATTTCTGTGGAATCATCACAAGGAATTTACATAGCAAGATAAACACTGAAACTCCACTTTTCCCTTTCATCACTCATCAATGTTCTCAGTGCCCTGGAATTTGCAGTGGATTTTACAGTACCCCTAAGAGGACCTAGTCTCCTCTTCTGAACTTCCTTCCTTTCTTTGAGACATTAAATATCTTATTTATTTTCTTGGATGATTTTCTGCTCTGCTTCAATGGGCAAAATAAAACCTCTTGTTACTCCATAATCACTGTCTTTCCTCCTCTGCCTGAGGTTCTTTTGGGTTATTTTTTGTTGGAAGTCTCAAAGAGTTTTCACTCCATTTTCACCTAGTTTTTGTACTTGACTTTTGGGAAATACCATTCATTCAGATCATTAATCTCAGCTGAAAGACCCGGGTTTATCCAAGATGTTGCAATCTCCTCTGTATTCTTTAGGCTAAAGGTACTCCCGCAGTGACAGTCCTTAGTGATTGGCCCGCTCTTAAGTAAACACGCGAGTTGAATTTTTAGTCCTTTACAATAGCATGACCAAGTGAGAAGAGGTGTGTGCACAGACAGTCCCTGAAATCAAACTGGGATGTTTCTGTCTGCAGGTAGAGAGGCTCCTCTAATGGTTCACAGAGATTGCCCCGGTGTGTCACAGCCCTGGCTGCACCGGCCAAACGCCCAACACCCTGGTCCTGCTGCCGCCTTGGGGGGGGTGAGTCAGAGAGCAGCCTCAGCGCTGCACCCAGCACAGATCTGAGCTCTGTGGGCAGTAAACGATACCTGTTTCCTTTTCTGGCAAAAACAAGCTGTAACGCTTGCCAGGACTTGCAGGTGAGCAGCCTGGCTTCCTCTCCTCTCGGAGGTTTCTCGGGGAAGGTCTCGCTGTGCATGCCTGTGTTTGGGAAGCAGGGGCTCACACGTGCATCTCTGTCCTTGTGTACACTAAAGCTGGCCCCCAGACTCCCATGAATTCATCCTTGAATGTGTAAGGGTAAACACCTGACCATAAGTTGTTATAAATACAGGCAGGTGTGCAGAGCAGCAGGTGTGCAGAGCAGGCACAGCTGCATTATTCTGGTTTCAGAGTGAAGGCACAAGCTGCACAACTGGACCAGAAAATGGGAATGGCCAGACAACATCAATCCAGCCCATGTTTCTGGTGGGAGCTGGTTGTAGAGCCAGGAAATAATGCAAGCACAGTGACCCTTCCCCAAAATGTGTCACAGCCTCCTGCCCTGATCCATGTCTGAATATATCTTGAGCCGGTGCCAGTACTTTTAATTTTGTTCACTTGATTTTCCCTCCATAAATTCAGCTGCTTGTTTTTTTAAACTTCTGGCACTTGTAGCATTCTGTAGGAAGGAGTTTTGCAGATTTACTCTGTGCTTTACAGGAAAGTGCAACACCTTGTTTCTTCTGAACCCTATGACTTGCTATTTCATTTGAAGTCCCCAAGGTTCTGGAGGAAAAGGGCACGCTGGCAGGACCTCCTGCATTTAGCTCAGGTTTACAGTGTCTAGAAAACCTTAAAAAGACTTCGTTGCTTATCTGCAGGCTGCTTTTTCTTCCCTCTCTCCCACTTACTCCTCCATCCATCCAGGAGAAACGCCCCTGCTGAACCTTAGCTCCAAGCACTGTTTTGCAGGCAGCGCCCAGATGTCTTAGCCCAGATGTCAGGAGGATCTAAGACCTCTGCAAATCTTGCCTGCGATTAGCCAGGATTGTGTCCAGCCTGCAGTGAGGGGCAGACTGTGTTTGACCATGGTAGCAACTGAAGCAGCCAAAGATCACAGCTTGCAGGGCTGGAGAGGGCAGCAGCACAAGGAAAGCTTAACCCTTCATCTGCTGCTCACTCCTGCAGGGCTGCCATTCAGTACAAAGTTTTACAAAAACATTCTTGGAGAAGGCTTCCAGTGGCTTAAAATGACTCCTATTGCCTAAAAACCACATGGCAGTGAACAGCACCAAAACCAGGGCTTTTACCTGCACAGATGAATTGAAATTGTAATTTCTAGGGGCAAAGCTCAGATTTCCTCTTTGGTACTGAAATTTGTGGTTGATGGAGGCAGAATTATTTGGAGGGACTGATGGGACTCATTTGATATGGATTACACACAGGGAATATATTCTGAAAACATGATTTAAAATAGGCTGTATTAATTCTTCCTTCTCAAATACTGGGGACAGAAACAGCATAAAACCTATCTATGTTTGGTCAGCAGACATGACCTGGAATTCCTAATCAACTGGAGATAAACCAAGGTAATAATCAACCTTCTTCTTGCAGTCATTCAAACATTCGTATTTTCCCACCAGTTGTAATAAGGGTACAGTTTTGGGAGTAGTTTAATTCCACTCTTCACATGATGGATTTCATCTGGCTGTAGCTAAAATGTGCTTACATGTAACACACTGAAGTTGTGTGAGGCTGGCTGAACTCCCGACTTCTCCTCCAAATCTCTCTCTAGTGAAGGCTCTGAAAGGAATCCTGTCTCCTCCCCAGCTTCTCAGTTTTCACCTGTTACCTTTGTTTTTGCTTCTCTTCTGAATCGGCAACCAGCAAATGACTACAGGGCCCGAGACTGTGCCTCAGAATGCCCCAAAAACACTGGAATCTTTCTCATCTGTAAGTAAAGTGGTTTTGGCATGAGTAAAGCTGTACTTTGTGTGTCATTACCCACAGCTCTCAGACCTCAGGGCTTGCCTGTGCAAGGCAGTGAGCTGCTGAGGAATGAAGGTGGTCCTGCACTTGGCTGCTCATGTGTTGTTTCCCAAAGCAATACTGGAAGCTCTGATAGAGATTCCATGGCACAAAACCCAGCCCTTTGGAGGCCAAGAGATTTGACCCGTGTGGTAGGATTTATTTTGTTTTCAATTTTTCTATTTTAGCATTGTTCTTTCACTGGACATTCTGTACCAGAGGCCAGATAGAAAACAAGAGTCAGACACAATCAAATTCCTGGAAACAATGAGTTTCATAGTACTAGAGGGGTAATGGAGGGAAAAGCAGGGAGTTAAACGTCGTAGATAGAGGGTAGCTTTACATCCTATCAACAACAAATGTCATTTTCAAAATGTATGAAACTAATTGTGGTGTCGTGATGGGACAGGTGTGGTGAGACCTCTGGGAAAGAGGTTCAGCAGTGATGGGGCAGATGGAAAATGTGCCCTGTCAGAAGGGTCAACCACAAAGTGTGGCCACTCTCTCCATCATGTGCCACAATGTGCAACATGTGGAGCACAGCAGTTCCTGGTGTCACAGTCCCAGGGCAGGAGAGGGGAAGCAAGGAGGATAAATGAGACCCAGACCAGACTGAGAGGGAGGCAGATCCATGTGTGTGTGAGTGTCATGCTCAGTGCATGAGCCATGGGAGATGTGCACCAAGGTCCTGACAGGATAAAAATCATCCCTGGTACCATCCATGGAAGGGTTTTCTAAGTGCATTTCCAGGAAAAGGGCTCTGTAAAGACCTAGTCCTTGCCATCTACCCATCCTGTTTGCTCTCCTCATGTTCCTGATGCCTCCAAGGCCTTGGTCATGATCCTCCAGGACCAGTTATTGCAAGAATCACTTTTCTACCCAAATCTCACCAAGTGTCCACCAGGATCTCAATGATGGATGGTACCCATGCTCATTTATGAACTTGATGCCCTAGTTATGGAATTAATTTCCTGAGACTGGCAAGAATCTGATCACCTTCAGAATCACCACTGAAAAATTTTCCTCTTTGAAATAACCTCAGGTTGTTCTTCCTGAAATCAGATGAAGGAGGGAAGGGGGCATTGGAATGATGTTACAAAGAGATAGGGAGGAGAAAAGATGCCTAATGACTACATCTGAGGTCCTCCACAGGAACTCCTGTTCAGACAGTCCTGAAGACAGAGTTACCTCTGTGAAGTCAGAGTTGCCACCATTTACATGGCTTAACCACTGACCAAGCGAGCCATCAAGATCAAGTACCTGTGAGTCTGGTTTTGGGGGCAACCTTCACACCAAGGAAAAGCCCAAGCTGTACTCAGCACTTGAGAAATTACTCAAAGATTCTCATCTCAGGGTATGGCTATTGTCTCACCTTTTTGTGCCTGGACCACAACCTCTGCCCTTTTCCTAAGCCCTTATGACATGTCAGATAATTGATGCTGGGAAGATAAAGTGATCCAGTGTCCTTCCTAGAAAGGCTCTGCCATAAACTCTTGCCAGATTTCTACATCAGACTGTTAGGGATAATGCAAAGATTAGGAGATGAAGTATTACATCTTCTTCAGGTTGCTGAACTTAGTCCCTTTCACATGTTGCTAGGAATTCCTCTGGGGATCAATAAGACCAAAACTATTTGTGCTGTCCTTGGACATTGGAAAAATTCAAGATACACAGATTACTGTGCTGTAGGAAATCTCATGACATGCCAGAAACTTTTAACAACTGCTCAGCATCCTCAGAGGTGATGGCTGTACAGAGGCTGGCCCTGTACAGCCATCTTCCAACAAGTAGCTGTCTCTGGAAACTGAGAGAAGCAGAAGGATGGGATTTGTAAGTATTGAACATTCAATGTGCTTCAGCCCTCCTTGAGACAGCCAAATCAGAGCCAGGTATTTCTGAAGCACTCAGTAGCCCCTGCCATGACACATGTGGCTGGATTTTTCAGTGGGGAGCAGGGTTAAACACTTGAAGAGTATTTAAATGTGACCAGTTATTCTAATGCCTATATGGAAATGAAACTCTTGAAAAGCCTTGGCTAAGTGCAAGACCCACCTACACTGAAAGCAGAGCTGTGTGTTGGCAGAGGAGGAGACAAGGAGTTTCTTCCCTGGACTTTCCAACACACCCTTTATCGCTAGGACTGGGAGAGCACATTGGAAACCCAAGGTCATATTTCAATGCCTGGAGGGAGTTTAAAACCCCAGTTATCTGGCTGGAGGTCAGAGGCTGGGGGTGTTTTTTTCACAGCTGTGTCTCTGCTCGTGAAACTCTCCCTTAAGCCCGGTGTACACAGCAGCTTTGCCGATGGGCGTTTCGGGAGCCCACACCCTGTGCTGTTGACAAAGAAGGTGCAAATGAAGCTTTCAGCCTGAAGAAAGGGGAGGGATGATCTCCTTTGGGAGAGCGTGGGTGAGGAACAACACATCTTCCTAAAGAACAGAAACTGGGCCCTACATGAACCAGGACCACCAGGGCAGAATAGGGGCAGGATAAAAGGAAGAGGAAAAGGACATGCTGTGCTTTCCTCTCCTAGTGCATAGAGAGACTCCGATGTGGGGGAGAGGACAGGACAGTGTGTGGGTAGGGACAGATGCCAAGCAGGTGGGCAGACACCGCTTTTAAGAGTCACTGCCCCAGAGCTCGGCAGGGAAACGCCTCGCAGATCCTGTATCCAAACCTGGCCCCCACTCATCTAACCAGATCCCAAAACTCTCCTCTGCTCATGGTCTGTGAATCACAGCAGCAACTCTTTGAGCCTCAGCTCTTGTCCTCCTGGGCTTTTTATAGCAGATCTAACATCCTGTTACCAAACCGTGCATTTCTAACCCCGTGGTTACTTTCATCCCCTTCCCGATGGGTGTCCTAGAGGGTCTCTCGGTCACTCTGATAAGCAGGTTGGTGAGTACCAGCGAGAGGCACAGAGCTCTGAAGCGGATATTTCTCGAGAAGTGAGTCACGGGGGGGGGGGGGGCTGGATTGCAGCCAGGAGAGCCCTGCAGGGCAGCGCACCTCCCACAGCACTAAGGTGTCCCTGAGGAGCAGCCGCCGAGCACGGACAGGACACAAACCCCTTCCACAGCAGCGCCTTTCTTCCTGTGCTTTTCTCTGGAACTCTGGAACCAGCTAAATGCTCGCGTCGCTCTCCCTTCCCTTCCCTTCCCTTCCCTTCCCGCACGGTCGCTAGCAGTGGCACAGAGCTTGCGCTTCACTTGCATTTAATCACCCCGGTATCAGCGCACGGGAAAGTTCAGGCTCATGCTGGGAAAGGCACGCTTGGGTGAGGATGACGCCCGCAGGGACATCAACAGTCCCCGGGGTGCTTGGGGACGAGGGCTGTGGGCTGGAACTTGTGACATGCCGAGGAAAGGTGTGTCTGAGGCAGTAGCCAGCTCCTCTGCCAGCACACCGCAGCTGGAATGCGGTGACGGCACCGCGGATCCCCCGGCCGCTCTCAGGAAAGCCGAGTGGTCACACACGTTTTCACTGATAAGGATCTCACCACGCCCAGGCAGAGAGTCCTGCCCCGCTGCTAAAGAGGAGCGGGACTGTGACTCCCCGCTCTCAATCTGAAGGCACTTAGGCAGGGCCTCCTTTTCCCCAGCTCTAAAATGGGGTTAGTAATACATCATTGAGATTATGGGTTTCTCAGGTGTGGGATTTCATAGGCAGCCTTAAAACTAAATTTATTGTACTGAAGAGAACGTGGTATGTTGAGACTATGAAAAGACTGTAATGAAATGTTTGCTTTAGCGTTTATTGCTTTGGAGTGTCTAAAAAAGCTGTTTTAAAGGAGTGTGTGCAAGCACCATACCTGTGTGTGTAAACACAGACAGACAGACACACACATGTACAAACACAGTTTTTACTTACCAATCCTTTAAGCTCTCATCTACCAGAATATGCTTTTGCTTTCCTGTTTTCCTTTAATCTTATATATTGCCTGCTTGAAAAATCATAGGTTGCTCAGAAGTCTTACTATTTTCCTTGGGGTTGCTGAGCTAAAGCCAAGCTAAATCCCAAGGTTTTGTGGCCATATCAGCATGGCTGAAGGGGTACATTACACACTGCTCTGTAATTTGTGAGTGTACACAAGGAGCACTGCTCTGGAGGTGAAGACACTGAGAGGCTGTGGATGGTGGTGTGTGAAGCAGGAAAATGGAGGTGGTACAACCAGGAGGGAGGAGTGGGAAGGGTTGGGCAGACAAGCCCGTGGAGCAGAAGGGCTCTTAGGGAAACCCCTTCCAAAGCTCTCCATCACCTCTGACTCCTGAGCCCTTCCTGCTGGACAAGCTCCTGGCTCTGAACAGGACTCACCCCACGGGCTGCTTGCCTGTTTGCAGAGGTCTGTGCTTTGTGCATGAATGCACAGCATCACCACTTCCTTCTTGCTCCAGGCCCTCTGCTACACTATATATTAGACACTGAGGAAGTGAAGGCAGAACATCACCTTTCCGTGCTCATGGGACTGCAACCTCAGTGGGGCGTTGCTGCAAAAATAGTTTTGTCAGTAGACTGGTGGCAACCAGCTCCCAAGAATGGCAATATTTTTTTTTCTCTCTCTCTCTCACACATAAATAGCTTGGCTTGAACAGAGAGCACAGACCACCTTGTGTTAATGAGTAATAAAAGCAATCGACCCATGGTGCATTTGTCCCTGAGCTGAGGCTGAGTGTAGTCAAGGTGATAAAACTCTTACATTAGCAAAGTTTTGCTGCATCAATACCACAGAGTAAGAGCCTGACAAGGCCAGGCTCTGACAGTCAAATATTAGGATACCCTAATGCTCTTGTTAGTGTCAAAGCACAGTTAACATATGTAGTACAGCCTACAAATTCACTGGAAAGCTACTCTGAGTCATGTCAGCCAGGTTTCAGGCTATACAAAAACATCTTGGGAGGTTATTTTGGGAGAGCTGTTTTCTGAAGCTGAGGGGACATCTGTCATGCAAGTTAGGAAAGCAGACCATGATGAGAAACTGCTACAGACTTTGCTTCAAGAAGATGCTGACTTGTTTTAAATGAAGAGTATTAAACATGTTTCTTGCCATTTTCTACTAAATAAAGAATATTGTATTTGTTCTAGTAATTCCAGCAGATTCCATGGGACTGTTTGGAGACATGAACCTAAAGAAGGACCAGATGTTGGATTGGTCTCTCCACCAGGTGAAAAGTCCTGCTCTGCTGTCCAGGCCAGGATGCTCCAGAGCCCCAAGCTAGATGCAAATGGCTGGAGCCACTTCCTGTCCCCAGTGACTCATGGCCAGGGAAGCACTGGCATCCTGCTCTAGGAAGGGTCACTCACCTGCCCTGCCCTGTGGGGAAGGTGAACACAGGGAGGTGGAAGGAGCTGGGACAGCAACACATTGTTGTGCATGTGCAAAATAAATGAAACATCACCAGGACCACAGTAACAGCTGTGGAGAGATGGGGCAAAACACAGGCAGCACTGGTGCCTCACATGCTGCCTCCACCCCTTAGTGGAGTTTGGCCCTTGCTATGACATCCATGGATGTTTGATGGACTGGGCTGGAAGAACAGAGTATGATGAGCCCATCACGAAAGCTTAGAAACACCTCTCTGGCTATTACCGTGGGAGATTTTCACTTTGCACCTCTGTCATGCTTGTATGGAGACACTTTCACCATGCACCAAATAAGAGACAACACCTCCTTTCTTTCCACTGGGCTTATCCTCTCTGAAAGTGGCTTGTATTTGGGTACAGGACAGAAGAAGACAAGAAGATGCATATGGCTATAATACATTTCCTGTTGCTGTTAATTTCTGGTCTTGACACTGCTAAGGACTTAATGCTGATTGTGAGAAGGCTGTCTCAGATTTTTCAGGCCTTTTCTAACTTACCACACTACATTTTCTGAGTTGCCACTAACAACAACTGACTAGGATGCTTCTTAAAAATGGGTGCAGACAGAGGTTAATGAACACAGTACAAGACACGTATAGGAAGATCATGTGTATTTTCAGTACCTGTCTCACATAAATGCAATCTATATATACACATATATGTGCTAATGAAGTCTTCTTTTTGGGACTTGTGTGGCTGCTATGTCTCCATGGGTCAGAACTGTTGAAAACACAAATATACCCTTGTCACAGACAGCCATGAAGTGAAAATCATGAAGGTTTCTTTGACTTGTCCAGACATTTGGATAGCAGAGAACTCCGCAGAAAACATCATATCCACATAACCAGATCAAACCTGCATCTAGGAAAGATGGAAGAAGAAAAGTTCCTCATTTCACTTGTCAGCTTCTACAAGTGGAATTAGGAAACAAAAAGCAGAAAGCTGAATCAGAAGAGCCTCCTGCATACCCTTCCTTTATGACCTGGGACTTTTATTCTCCACTGATGTCTCCCTCAGGATGTGCTGAGCACCTATTCCACATAGTAACCTCGGAGTAGTGGAGTGAACCTGGCATCGAGGGTAAAAATTGTCATCGCTGGCAGTAAAACCGCCGCATGAGGCTGTGACAGGAGTTGTACGGGTTATCTATTATAGGAATAAACTTCTCATTTCTATGGTATTTGAAGGGAAATCCCGGAGAAGCGGAAGCTTTGAGCAATTCTGTAAAGGCACCGCTTGGCTCCATCTGGAGGTGGCAGCTGAGATGACAGACCCCGGCAGCCCGGGCGAGCGGCTGGGAGCAAAGCTAAACGCAGAGCAAGGGGCTGCTCCTCTGCCCCCGTGATGGGTATTCGCCCATTCAAGGCAAGGCTTCAGCCTGTTATTGCGTCTCTTCAAAAATATGCAAAATATTCTCTTCAAAAATGCAAAAATAATGATCATTGAGGATGCAATGGTTTCTGTGCATTTGTACCTATGGGGTGGGAAGAATTTCTAGTCCCACTCCCCTTTGGCTTTCCTAAAAGCTGCTCTGAAGCCCTGATGGCCTTCTCAGCACTACATGAGAGGAGATTTGAGAAGCTTCTTACAGAGGCCCCAGACTTCTACCCCTGGCAGCCTGTGTGACCCCTGCTCAGCTGGGGAGTCCTGCAGGAAAGCAGGAAGTTTGCAATCAGAGTAAGCAAGTGGGGAAATTCTACCCAAATGAAATCCTCCACACTGGCACTGGTTTGAAAACTTGAAGATTTCCACATAGAAGTTGTACTCATGCCATGAACAAATTGAGGCCCAGGGCATGAGAGGTATTGAGGTTCGACTTTAATTTGGAATTTAGGGTTCTGTATCTGAGTTAGGGTAGGAGTGGATGTTGGCTCTGATGGCCCATGACTGCTACCTTTTCCTTTCCCTTGCTAGTGACACTTCTGCACTGAACTAGAACATCACTGCACCAGAGACCAACAGGGTAACAACCAAGGGGCTTGAAATCTACACCAGGACACTTTATAGTTGCTCCCTGCCAAGGCATGAACCATTGAACAGGAATAAATGTGTGCATGCACATGGGAGCTCCTCTCTGTGTCCCTCAGCAGTGCTCAAAACTTCTGCATTGGAGAACAAGTTCTGATTCATTTTTCCTAATCCCCATTTTGACAAAACCTGCCAGGATACCTGCCTCCCCTGGCAGGCCAGGGCTCCAGTTACCTGCGTGTCCCTTCTGCACAGCCCCATTTCTCTTCAGTCAGGCATGACAAGAGCCGTAGTGGTGCGGGGCGGATTGGCTGCAGCAGCTCCCGTGGGCACCCTCGCCCTCCTCCTGAGCCCTGGCAGCTGAGCTCTGCTCCTGCAGCCATCACTGCCAGATGGCACCTGCACAGCTGAGGAGGTCCTGCTCCTCGTGGTCACTGCAGAAGGTGCTGGTCATCTGGGACACTGAGGCTCTGTCTCTACCCCAGCTTTAGGAACAAGGCTGGGCACTGCTGTCCTCACTGCCCTGGATGTCCTGAGCATGAAGTTTTTCCTCCAATATGTGGGCTGCTTTTTTGCTTTTTTCTCTGCTGGGTTTTTGATAATATCTACCTGGACAGACTGCTGGATGGTGAATGCTGATGACTCCCTGGAGGTAAGACTGGGGTGAGGAAAGCCTGATCACCAAAACCAATGTGTCCTAGAGAGAGTTTACTTCCTGGTGTCATTGCTCTACTCCACTGTCATGTTCTTTCTCCCTGCTGTGCTAGATGAAATTGGATGAAAATGAAATTAATTACTGTGGCAAGAAGAAGGGAAAAGTGTTTTGTGTAATTCTCTTTGCCAGAGTTTATTATACAGAGTGTGCTCTCACTTAGTTCAGGAAAGATCTACAGACTCCAGTTTTAAATGTGCATGAACTTGTGTGGAGTTATCCTGTACCTCTAGCCTGCATGGATATTTTGGAGATGTTTCTGGTTCTGTAGTTCAGACTTCTTGGTGGAGACATTCAGCATGTACAACTCTGCTCTTCAAGTCTTTTTCTGAGCAGCCATTGAGCTACAGGGCTACCAGAAGTTTAAGGGGACTCAATATCTCCTGGAACTCGTGTGGAGAGTAGCACTCTCATATTAGAGAAAGGTATTGGCCAAAGTTAATTGCAAAGAACGGAGCAATTGCTGCCTGCAGGGAAGGTGTGCCCCAAAGATTCCAGGCCCCAAATCATCACTGTTTCTCCAGCACTCAATACTGCAAATTTGTCATTTTCTTCCCAGCACAGCCATTCATTTCTGTACATTTAAGAGCTGCAGGTCCGCAGTGTAGGAATCTGCTCTCTTGGTAAATTGGATAGTTTAGGCAGTGAAGGTGAAGCACCTTCTAAGGCAGAAAGTTTGGCTGAATGTATCAGGAGGAAACTTTCTATCTGCTGTCCAGCACATGAAACCACAAGAGCTCTTCTGCACTCAGTGATTGCAATGCAGCATTTAGCTGCAGCACATGAAGGGGTGAATTATCCAAGGAAAGAAGGATAAAACTGATTACAAGAAAAACTTTTTTTTTCTTTATGCCACAAGAAAGTCTGACAATCAGACTGTCAGAAATCCTGAAGGATGGATGTAAGTGCTGAGGTGGTGATCCAGTCCAGTGCAGCTGCTGGTGGTCAGCATGTCTGCTCAGTGAGTCTCTTCACACGGCAAACAGAGTGCACCCAGTGATGCTGGATGGGGTGTGATTCTTCATTTGGGAGATATTTCAGATTCTCTTCAGGAAATAGTCAGATGAAGGTATCAGTGTACTCAGAAAAGCCAAGTGAATCTGATTGTGGGGAAAACCAGAAGAGAGAAACCCAGTCCTGAGCAAAGTGAGTTCAGTAAAGAACCAGTCCATTACCCTGAGGCTGTGTAACCTTGTCTTCCTGGCACAAAGGCACCTGCGATGGGCTGTCCGAAGTGCTCCATTAACACCCAGTTTGGTTATTAGCAACCACTATTCTCACATTCCGGCTCTGAGTGTGAATACTAAATAATGGAGCAAAACGCCCCCAGCCTTAATACCTGACCACTGATCTCCTTAATGACCCTAATGACTCACTGCCTCTCTAAACACCGGAATGTCCACGGCCAGAAAGGCTTAGAGTCCGCAATGACTCCTGTTTTCAGCTGGAAAAACGGTAAGTTAGGCAACTTTGAATCCAGGAGAAGGGAACTCCATCCTGCAGCAGGTGTAGCTGCTGGCTCTTGGCTGGTTGCTTGGCTTTGACCCTGGCCCCCAGCAGCTGGGGAGGATGAAGGGTCCCACTGGAGAGGAGCATCCCAGGAAGAAGAGGCCAGGAAGTGCCAGGAGCAGCCACCTCCAGAGAGGCTGCAGGGGCCCTAACTCAGCTCTCACAGCCCCTCACCTCCCTTCAGAAACAACAGGTTATGGCCACAGAGAAAGCTGTTTTAGTTGGTGACTCCCTGTGAAGCATCAAGACAGGGCTGGGTCAAATTTTGCCATAGTTTGTAGTGGAAAAAGCCCATAATCTGCTTCTCAACGAGTGCTGTATTGTGTAGACAGTCCCTCCCTGTTGCAGGTGGATTATAAATACCACCACTACTGTTAAAGGCTGCCTGTTTTACTCTCGAGCTGGGCTTGTAATCATTGTCTGCTGGCACCTCCTCAGAGTGCGGTGAAACACTGTGACTAACATCGCTTACGTGTTTGTCTTCCCCGCTTTCCCCAGAAGGAGAAGTGTCTGCTTGAGCTGTAATTTTCTTTTTTCTCTCTATGAGAATTATTTTAATATTAATTATACATTATGAATAGGATGTAATTATATCTATTACAGTCATTATGCAGTTCATGTTTTACATGCATGCTTGCATTAGGGAGAGCAGGTCGTGGCCATGTGTTTCCTAATCGGAGTGGGAGATGAGGAGCGTGGCTGTGGTGTTTGGCTGCCCAGGAGCTCCTCTGCTGTGTCCAGGGAAGCTGGAGCAGATCTGCTATGGGGGGAGAGAGGTGATGGGGAATTAGTGCTACTGACATGGTGCAGGGGTCCAGCCATGGGATGGGGAAATCCATGTCCCCACATGATGCCCCGTGGCCTGATCCCCGTTCCCTTTACAGCAGCGAGTCCCCATGTGCCTGCAGATCTGTGCTGTCAGCACAAGGGTGCCTTGGGAGCAGATTAACAACCAGCAGGATCAACAGTGCACAAAGCAGAGAGGAGCAAGGGTTGGCCCTTGGCAGCAGAAACTAGAACAGCTCAGCAGCGGCTCAGGGCAGCCACAGGTCCCCACAGTGACACCTGTTCCCATTCCTCCTGCACCAGGGATGGGACACTTATCCCTGGCTGCACACAGGCTGTGTGGAGATGAGCTGGCCCTGGCTTTGCCCATGCTCAGCTCTGGCTCTGGCAGGAGTAGTGACAACTGAAACATCCCAAGAAATGCAAAATATTAATCGAGTTTTTGTTAGTCTGGGAAGAGGCTTATTTCACAAGCTAGACCATAACTGTTGTGCTTAAGACCTCTGTTTTGCTTGGAGGGTGATGAAGCCTGGAATCCTGTTAGACTCTATAAATAATTTAGACGTAGATGCTCCTTGTAAGATTTAAAAAACAGTAATAATGTCAGCAAGTGAGGAAGTAACTGACATTATTAGCTGAATGCAGAGTAGTATAAATAAGCCTGTGGTGGTTTGGGAGGAAAGAGAAATTATATAAACACAAGTGGAACAAAAGGTAATTTAATAAAAACATGCTAATTTCAAGCACAGCCTGAACAGTTGTGAATTAAGACAGAGGAGGACCTGCAACTTCATTAAGAGGGCCATGGTAAAAACCCATCGAGTGTAAATATGGCAAGTTGTTTTACAAGACACTATTCTCTTGAAAAGCAGAGAATCAGTGAAATCAGTTGTTTCCATCACTGCTTTTCATTTTTCATCATATTTTTCATTAAATATGCAGAAACGTTAGGTACTTTTCATCTTCATGAAACAAAACATGTAGATTATTTTTGGTCAAATATAAATAGTATCTCTCCTGCCAGTCTGATTTTTCCTCACCTTAGATCCACAGAGCAGCATCACAGAGGAGTTGCACAGTTTGGCTCAGACACTGCATTGTGGAGAAAATATTGCAGTTGGCTACAGACTTCAATACATCCTGAATAAGACTTTATTACGTGGCTGAGATATGGTATTATCAGCTTTGTGATTTACACAGTGCAAGAAAAATGAATTTATTGCATCATCCAAGCAAGGCTGGTCCCCTTCCCTGCATGAAACTCATTTGCTGGAGGAGTTTCTCTTTCCATGAAGTGCAGCGGGTGTCGTTGGCAGCAGCGGGCGGGCTGGAGTCCAAAGCTGCACTGACATTAACTCTGCTCCTTGTATGAGCAATTCCAGGAATATTTTAGAGGTGCTTGTTGCCATATTTGCATTGGTAATGAAAACACCTCCCATATTAAAGTGATTTATGGAAGGCTGGGCTGGGAATGGTATCTACGGCTTGAGGACAGCGGAGGCGATTAACCGTGATGCTCCTGCATCGTCTGCCCCCGTCTGGATGTCTCAGTGATGACTGTGGCTTGGGCACGCGTGGTCCCACGGCTGGCAGCATGCTGGGAGCCCCAGGGCCAGGATCATCACCTGCTGCCTCTCATTTTCCAGCCAGTGTTCACACCTGAGTCATTTGGGGGCAGCCCTCCCCTGGTGTCTGCAGAGGGGCTCACAGCCGGACTGCTCTGCACTCTCTGAGCTGCTCCTCCACTGTCAGGAGGATGGTGTAAGAGAGGGGAGCACGGGCAGCAAAGTCTCAGGCTGTCTGGTCCATAGCCCTGCCCAGCTCAGCCTAGACAAGCGTTTGGCAATGAGTGAGCAAACCTGTTTTTAGATCTTTCTGGTCGGCCACCCCCCAGCTCCTCCCAGGAATTTCCTTAAATTTTTTATCCTTGCTAGTAGGCAAGGTTTTTTTACCTAATGTCTAGTCTAAACTCTTCTGCTCTAAGGTAAAAACATTAGTAGGGACACAGAAGACATTGTCTTTTTCCTCCATCCTGCTCCTTTTTCTCTTCTTCAAATGAAACACTCTGGTTTATCATCATTGCAACTGGACCAGGATTTCTGTTAAGGGCTAAGATGACCACCTACTGTGTTGGTGGATATTTGAACTTACGGTCTTTTTTGCCATCTCAATCCACAGGTGAGTACAAAATGCCGTGGCCTGTGGTGGGAATGTGTCACAAATGTTTTTGATGGGATCCAAACTTGTGATGAGTACGACTCCATCTACGCTGAACATTCTGGTATGTAAGAGTCAGAGATGTTTCTACAAGTGGTGGGGACACTTGAGCGTAGACTAAAAGAGTATCTGTTCTACTCAGTGACAGATAATTAGAGACATCTTTATTTTCTCAGTCAGGTATTACTCCCAGGGGAAGCTGAAAAAACCGAAAGCCGGAAAAATGTCTTCCTATGGGATCCAACCCCATTACCTGCCCACATTTCCATTCTTTGTACACTAGAATGATCTGCTTTTGTCCTGCAGTGAAGCTGGTGCTGACCCGAGCCATGATGATCACAGCAGACGTCCTGTCAGGATTTGGATTTCTCTTCCTGGTCCTGGGGCTGGACTGCGTGAGATTCCTTCCCGATGAGCCGCTCATCAAGCTGCGCATCTGCCTGGTGTCTGGGGTTATGTTGCTCCTTGCAGGTATTTCCCCACTGTGTCCCCATTCTCTAGGACACTCTTTAGCTAAGTGGAAAAGCATTGAAAGCCTTCTTTTATTTTGGTTGGTGGTTTTCTGTAGGAGGAAAGATCTTTATTTTATTTATTTGTGCAATGCAGCTTCTTCTGTTCACCACCTGCCTCTAACAGTATGTAGTTGAGTTTATCTGCTCTCAGCTCATGTTTTGTCCAGGTGACTTGGCTTTAAGTTGACTGACTTCCATTTATTGCTGTTTCACTGTGGAGCAGTTGATGTTGTTGATACAGCAAAGACCTTGCTGTAGACCAGTTGCTGAAGGACTAGAAAGTCCTGGCATCTTGGTTTGGTTCCTGGCTCTGCCACAAATTGTGTGACCTTGGGCAAGTCACTTAGCCCAGAGCCTCTGCAGTTGATCTCTAATAAAAGGATAATAACAAGTCTGTCACTTCTAGGTGATAAATACCCAAATAGCTGAGGTGCTTTGCTGTTAAAGCCAGTGGGAGAATTTGAAATACAAAAATAAATAGCCAACTAGGTACCAAATAATATAATTTGACTTTATGCCAATATCAAGCAGCTACCGCTTCTTCAGTCTAAGCAGATTTAATAACACAGCCCAGCCACTGGGGGCACACATAAAACACTTGGAGAGGCTTTTTAAAATTAAACATCTCCCATTCACTTCTCTAAGTTTGTCTGAAAAACACCATCAAAGTTCTGAAAATAAAAACAGATCAGAAAATTAAATTCTGGAGACAACTTTGCAAGGAGCTGAGAGGGGAGGAGCTTTCTGCCTTTTGTTGCAGAAACCCGAGTGCTGCCAGTGTGCTGGAGGTGTGTGTGAGTGCCAAGCCACGAGGTGCAGCCTCTGCCTGGCAGCACAGGGTATCAGCAGGAGCCAGGGCGAATCTGCCAAAGTTTGCGCATGCACAGGGGCCAAATCCTGCTGTCCGAGGAAGGTCTGCCCACCCTGAAGCCTGACCCCGCAGACAGCAGCTACAGCTTTAGGTTTGATCCCTCATGGTTCTGTGTGTGGCACCTCTGTCCTGCCCTGCAGGTCTCCCTGGCATCACGGGTTCCGTGTGGTACGCTGTGGATGTCTACGTGGAGCGCTCCTCTCTGCTCTTCCACAACGTCTTCCTGGGCATCCAGTACAAGTTTGGCTGGTCCTGCTGGCTCGGCATGGCAGGGTCGCTCGGCTGCTTCTTGTCTGGGTCCCTGCTCACCTGCTGCATGTATCTCTTCAGAGGTGAGGAAGCAGGGCTGAAGCACAGCTCAGGGATAGAGCCATCGCTCAGGGTGTGCTACGGGAGCACAGCGCGGGGAAAGTCCTTTGGGGACACCCTTAGGGATGGTTGCTCATCTCCAGTGGTGATACTTTCAGCTGTGAAATAGGAATAGTTAGGCAGCTCTAGAAAGTGCATCAAGGTCTTCATGTGGGAGCTGAGGTGTAAGGATGACATAAAATGTGCTGTTATTATGTCACATCTCGGAGTGCTGTTTTCCCTGAATCATGAAACTTTGCAGCTGAAAGTCACCAAGCACTCATTAGCAGTTCCTGTTTCTCTCCCTGTGCCTCACAGAGACCAGCTCTGGAAGACTCCATTCTGCTTACTCCTTGAGGAAAGGCTATTCCTCAGCTGCCACCGTCGTAACGAACGTGCATTTGCCATCCTCGCAAACAGCCACCTCCAAAATGTATGCCGTGGACACAAGGGTGTGAGGAGGAGGTAAGTGCTCCAGAAAGAGCTCTGCTTTTCTTTGTAGTGGATGGCACAGAGACTCAAGCTCTTGTGGTTGTGATACAGATGCAGTTGAATTTCAAGGATCTACTGTATGCGGCAATGTTTGCATTATGAGAGCTTCAAAAAACCTTTCCTTCAAGAAAGTGAACTCTGAGAAAATCTTGCTTTATGGAATCCTCTTGTCTTGAGTGCTGAGGCCGCTTGCATAAGCATGGACTGAAACAAGCAACACAAACTCTTTCAGCATTTGTCTCAACACTATTGGTAGAAGTGAGATAAATCAGCCATTCCTGAATCCTGAAGATCCCCAAGCTGCAAGATGGATCTGTTCCATGGCAATGTGTTGGCAGAGTGTACAAAGGAGAAAATCCTGGCAAAGGGAGGGACTGACTGTCTGACCAACACCTGGATCCTGTGCACTCAGCACAGGGATCTGCCCCTCTTACAGGCAGCTGCAGAGCTTTTCAGGAGATAAGAGATGTGTTAAATCTCTGACCCTCTCCTTGGTCTATGAACCTCTGCATTGAGAAAAGATTGTAAATCCAGGTGCATTCTTCCCTGGAAAATACAGTTCTTCTCAGTCAGTGTTAAAATGTACACTGCAGATGCTCTAGACTCACAGAAATCTGGAAATTGCCAACTTCATTCTGCTTAATAAAAATGTTGCTTGGACAAAGTGAGTGAAGATCCAAAATCTGAACTTGTGCATTACAATATATCTATATTAGTTAAAATTAGGGTAAATTATAGTAAAATTTATTGTACCTTTCCATCAAAACCATTTGAACCCAGTTAAGGACTGCTGTCCCCAGCTGCAATCCAGGCTGCCATAGGCTGGATGAGGTTAGAACATCAGCCAGGTCTTCACTGCAGGGGAGGAAAAGCCCTCTATGGTTTAACATGTTCCCTAAGGACGGATGTGAACATTCTGTCATGCCTTTAATAGAGAGAGAAGCTGGGATAGAGTTTTCTTTGGGTTGGTAGGAACTGTCCAAATTCAGTCCTTTCTGACCCTGGGCACCACACCATATCATGGGAAATGGGGGTTGAGAAAAGAGTCCCAGCACAGAGATTTCTCTGCTCAGGGGCAGTGGAGAAGCAAAGGTGGAGTCTCAGCTGGGTGTGCACAGCTGTGGGTGCTGAAGCACCACCACAGGTGGGCTTCCTCCATGGACTGCTTGATGGGGAGGCTGGATTTCCTTCTCCCAGGCACTGTGAAGTGAAACCTCATGTTACGCGGGCCAGAGGGAGATGGAGTGGCTGAGGATGGAGTGGACTGAGTCCCAAGCAGTACTTCTGATAACAGCTATGGTGGAAAATGAAGGGCTGAGTCCTCTGGTGGGTTATCCTGGAAGCAGCACCTTGTGCTGCAGCACAGAACTGACCAGCAAGGCCAAAACACAACCCAGCCCTGGCGTGGCTCCAGGCTGAGAGGCACCCAGGGCCTGGAGCAGACAGGACAACAGCAGCTCCACATGGCTCTGCTGCAGGCCCAGGCACCTCCACAGGGCTCAGAGCACAGCAGAAGCATCTCAGCAAAGAGCCCTGGTGGCAGCTCTGCTGCCTGGGCGAGGGAGGCTGGTGCCTGCAGGGTTGGTGCTGCTTGGGCTGCCAGACGTTCATGTCAGCCAAACTGAGAGCAGGTTACTGCCAGCAGATGAGCTATATTGAACAGATGTAAACACAGTAGGAGAGGTGATGGAGGCTTTTTTACAAGGTCCTGAGAGACAACCAGTACAAGAGTTATGAGAGATGTGATGAATTCACAGATTATACCAAGAATGCACAAAGAGATCTGGAGGTGACAGGAATTTTTGTCTGTCATTGCAGGAAGACGCATTCAGAGCTTGGTTGATNTTTTTTTTTTTTTTTTAACTTTTTCACAGCCACATCAGAAATGCATTTTCTGTTGGGCTTTGGGGCAGGGGCAGGAGAGCTGACAGTGCTGATAATCTCTGCCAGGCCAGGGAAACTCTGGGAACATTTTTGGGTCTGCTTCCTGGGCTGTGTCCCTGCTCCTTCAGACACACACTGGGAAGGAGATGGAGGGTGAACACACCCCAGAGGCAGAGCTGTGTTCAGTGACTGCTCCACTGCCCACATCCCCACTCTGCCCAGAGAGGCAAATGTTCCCTCAGCCTCCCTGGGGGAGGAGAGATGCTGCAGGCAGGCTCAGCCCGACTCAGCCAGCTCAGAGATGCTCCTGGGGAGGAGGTACCCAGCAAAGACATCATCAACTCTGAATCAAAACCTCCCCAGCCTATGCAGCCAGCACATTTTCCCTTCCCTCAAACACTCAGGGATGCCCTGCAGCACTCAGAGATGCTTGTTGCTGTTTTCTATAGCTTTTTCTGAGCACAAAGGTTATTTATTACAGTGAATATTTATTTCTTTAGCAGAGAAGAACTGCAGGTATAATTACAAATCTCAGACCACGGAGAATTCTGGGCCTTTGTCCTCATGGTCTTCAGCTTGTTTTAAGGTGGTGGGAGCTGTTTTGTGACTTGCAACGTGTGGGTCACACCAAGCAGTGGCTTAGTGGGCACTGAATGTCTATGCCCTGGTCAGGGGTGAGTATTAACAATTAGTTTCTTTAGTCCCTCTAGCCCTGTGTTCCTCCTTGGGGTACACAGAGCACACACATACCCCAAATACTACCTTAACTCACCCTCCTCAAATACACTTCACAAACAAAGAACTTGTGTACAAATATTCTTTGCATATGAAGAAGAATATTGCATCAGCACTTGTGAGCCTCTCTTCTTCAGTATCTATATAGAGTAAGAGTTAATTCTTTAATCATACTTCTATTCTAGCCAAACTCTATAATAGTTTTTGAGGATCTATCTCCTGCACAAGAGGACCAGGAAAAGGTCACAGCAGCTCTTAGTTTTGCTAGGTTAATGTTTTGTAACCAGCCCAGTACTGCATTGCTTCATTATTCAAATTCTGCTGACAGTCTATCTGATGTTTTGATCAGCTGTTAATATTTAATTGTTAATCCCTGTTTGATTTAATACTGGCATTGGTTTCATGACTGCAGGATTCACTCCTCATTAACTCATTATCAGGTCACAATGCACATCTATTCTAGTTTAATTGTATATTCATTAGCAAGAAACCTCCCAGAAAGTAAACAGGACTTATTTTTTCTTTCAAAATTACAACCAGACCCTAAGGCAAAAGATGCATCAGGTGAGCTCAGTTATTAAGGCATTTCCTTAATATCTACCTGCATCCCATCCAGCAGCAGCTCACTGGGAATGACAATAGACTGATTTTCCCCTCCTGATGGCCATTAATGGCTTACAAAGGCTTTTTTCTCAAATGCAGTTTCCAGCTGAGCTGAGGCCCAACATTTAATCCATCAGTTCTGACAGCTTTTTAGGTTTCTCCATATTTTCAGTAGCTTCCAAAGGGTAATTTTCTATGTTTGGGGACCTCAGTCTTCACTTCTCAGGGCATAGGGAGAGTCAGGGATTTAGCTGAGAGCTGAGAGTAGCACCTTTCCTCCCTGTGTGCCTGCCCCAGGGTGCTTCCTTGAGCTGGGGCTGCCCATTGTCCTTTCCTCTGACAGCTCTGTGCACTCTGCCAGGGATCCAGCTGGTTGCAGGTTATGGAAAACAGTAAAGTGTTTAGGCAAGATCTCTGCTAAGTTGATTCCATGCCTTACAGATAGGTATTGATTTCCCATTTTGATACAGGCAAGTGAGGGGGATAACAAAATAATGACATCTGCAATGGCTGTCCTTTTCTGCCTGCAGCATCTTGTCCTCTCCCCTCCTCGATCAGCCTTGCTCATGAGGGCTTTTAACATCTCCAGCTTTAATTAGAGCTCACTTACTGTGACCTTGTGAACCAGGCTATCTCCTGCTGCAGCTGCATCAACCTTCCCCAAGATACAGATTTCCTGCCTTTTCACAGACATTGCCTTGTGATTTTGGTGTGAATTCAGCAGATCTGAACAATTATTTCCAGTAGACAGGAGCAGCAGTGCAGAATTGTGTTTTTCTTACGTGTTGGAACATCAGTGGGATATAATAAACACAATTGCCTTTGAGTGCCGTGTCTCTAACCCACATCCAGGTTTTGTCCAGGAAGGTGCTTTGCCAAGTGACCTGCTTTGACTCCTGTGGAGGAATCGCTGCTCTCCTGCAAGGACACACAAAAGGCAGCAGCACAAACAGGACCAGCCCTTGGGCACGGGGGAGTGATTTTGGAGGCTGCCTAGAACTTTGCTGGTAGCTGCAAAGCTCAGACCACAGTGTGCACCTGCAGCAATGCATCTTCAGCAGCTTTATCCCAGCTTAGACACATCTACTTAGAGTAATTTCATAAACTTTCCAAGAGAGAAAAGTAAAATTCCACAAGAACACGAGGTTTTTTCTCTCAGCTGGGGCTGGACTCCCACAGTTTGCTCTTCTGCATCTGTTAAATATTGTGGGCAAGTGATTAATGACTGAAATACTCTGTCCAACCGCTGTTACAGCATCCAGAGCTATTTCGTCCCTGTAGCTCCTGGGTTCCTGCTGTAAAATGTCTTTGAGGGATGAAGGAAAGAACCAGAATTGTGCCATCTAGTGACCCAATGAAAGCAGGCATCTGTCCCCAGCCCCGTCCTCATCCTCCCTGCACAGAACTCTACAGCCCATTTTACAGAATTTTGCATGAAAATTTTTAAAAAAAATTAATAAATGGGCATATCAATTATTTTTCCATCTTTCATGTCCAGCTCTCCTGGCATTCTAAACTGATGCCCTATTATGGCTCAGCTGCTTCTGATTTTGCTCTATTTTGCCTGAGAGCCACTCCATGGCTTTATTACTCAGCTCTTAATCTGCAGAGGTGAAAGTCCAGCCATGTGCCTCACCATGTCCCTTTTGTCTTTTGTTTCCAGATGGTCACCAAGCAATTGGCTCCTCTGCACTGCTCCCATTCCCCCCACAAGTCCTGCTGATGGAAATTCCCCCACAAACACATCTGCCTTCTAGTGTTTTCTGCTTTTTTCTAGAGCCATTTGCCATTTCTTCTCAAAGTCAGCAGGAAGTGTAAGTCAGAGGATGAGTGGCAGCCAGAGAGTCACAGCAGGACAAGTGCTTTTCCAAGGTGAACCCTATTCCTAAGGTGATGAATTATAAGGAAATGTTTCTTCTTTCCTTGCAGTTCTGGGAACATTAGCCAAACTGCATTAACTGCCCTCATTAAGACCTGAGTGCTTATAAAAATATCAATTACCCAGCAAAATCTCTGCTTGTGCAATAATGGGAACACAGTTCTGGAGAAATCTTGTCTGTTCTGCTGGAGCACATGGGAGTGAGGTGGCAAACTGAGAGAAGCAGCTTCCATGGGCTTGCTGGGGCCACCCAAAATGCTTTTGTAGAAGGAAGAAACCCATCTTGTCCATTCCAGAGGTCAGGAAGCCAAGGACCAGGGCCCTGAGCCCTTTCTCAGGGTACCTTCCTTCCTTACCCCAAGCCAGCAGCAATACTAGTTGATGTCCCTTCCCACAGCAATCCTACATGAGCTCTTTTTTGCAGATACCTCCTGGCTTTCAGCAGTTTCTGGAAGCTCCCATGGCTCCTGTCATGTTGCACAGGTACCACAGCATGCAGGTTCCCCCACGCTGGTGACTCCAGATGGAGCCCGATTTTGTGACAGCCACTAGCTCGCTTCACTATGAACCGCGTGCCACAACTCCGATGGAGTAATTTGATTCCTTTTGTGCATGGTTAAAGCACCTCAAACATGAAACCGAACGCACTTGAATGCACACAAGCAGCAGGGGAACAAAGCCGTTGCCTGGAATGTTTCTGTGCGCTGAAAGCCTTGCTTGCCCTCTGTTGGGTGGCTGGGGAAGGATTCACCACCTCGGGAATCGCTGGGAAAGAGGGATGCAGAGGGATTGGAGGCACTGAAAGCAGAGAAGCCCTTGCTTGTTAGCCTCTCCAGCCATCTGATTAGAAGGTGACATTCAGTGAAATTAAAGGCAGCAATTTATTTAGAGCCAAGCCATTAATAAGCAGGAGGCAGTAATGTTTTATGCAGCACATAATGCAGACAACCTGTGGAGTTCACTGCCACGGAGGGGTCACTGAAGCAAAGGCAGTGTGTAGGTGGGAATTAAGTGACAGCTGATTTAATGCCCAGTAACGGGCTATGCAAGCTGCAGTGACAAACATAATCAAATCTCATGCTTCAGGGCATAAATTGAAGGGGTTGAGTGGTGGAAGCAGTTATGTACATGGAAGATCTGATACTGGGAGGTGCTGCTTACCTGCAATTCTTACTAAGTTCAGCCAGCAAAAGGACACTCAGAAGACTTCTCCCCTGGCTGAGTCTGTACTTGCTAATTTTCCTTACTAATAAACCCAGAAATATTTTAGCCTGCTGGCACAAACGTTCATTTGGCTACAAGTAACATTTATTTCCGCTCACATGAGAGTCAAACATTAAAGCTGCTTCTAAAATAAGATTTTAGGGAGATAATTTGCAGTGATTCTGGCAAATAATTTTCTCTCAAAATATACTACAATTCTTTATCTAGCAAATGTACTTACATAGAATTGTTATGAGAATATTATAAACTTTAGTGGATTTATCTTCCCAGTTTGCTTCCTCAGAACTGGTGCCAACCTCACTCTACAGGTAGGGAGGTGGTCCTTATGGAAGGCTGTGGGCTTCCATTCATCTTTTGGGATTCTAATCCCAGATGAATCCAGCTGCCCAAATTGGGCTCATGGCTCCATGGGAGTACAGAGCGTGGGACCAGGTGTGACATCACCTTCTGCAGCAAGAGAGGTCTGACTGCACCCCCAGCCCTTGCCAGAGAGCAGAGGCAGAGAGGTCAGGCAGGCTGAGTCCAGCCTTCAGTGACCTGCCCATGAAAAACAAAAGGGAATCTTTGCTTTCATCTGGAATCCAGCTAAGGGGGAAATTCGGCATCTTTCTTCAGTAATTTGAGAACTAGTTAGGCTAATACCTCCAAGGAATGACTTCAGTTGAGCTGATCCTGCTTGGGCACAAGGCAGTCTGGATGGCTTCTTAAAGTGTTTTTCCATCCAGCCTGCAGTGATCACCTCGAAGAAAATGACATTCTTTATCCTAGTAGATTTCTGTAGCTAAGTACCTAAGCCCCTAATTCATGTCTGTGGGGAACTTCCATGTGGGTCCTGGGCCATTCAGAGCCTGCTGGTCTGCAATGCTGGGGCAAGAGTAGCTGAGGATGATCACCATGAAATTAAGAACAGCTCAAATGAGCAAACTCTTTTTTTTTAATGGTCTGTAACCAGCTCCTGCCACTGCTACTCCTCCATAATCCCTGTCTCTTGTTTTCTCTTCCCTGGCCATAAATTTGCTGCCTTGTGCACTAGACAAATCTGATATGCTGTGCTAAATATTTTAAATGTGGCAAACGATCCTTCATCACAGAGTGGCATGATTGCATTACAATGTATTAGAACAACATGACTTTGCCAGAGGGTGTTTCTTGGCACAGCGCCGAGTGAAGGAGGCAGCCCAAGTTGGAGAAGTAACTATCAAGTCATTTATCAACATTTGGTCCTAAAACACATTGGGTTGCACCAGCTTAAGCAGCCTTAGAGCAATAAATCTAGAGGCTGAGCCAGAAATCCCAAATACAGACAGGCCTTTGAGGAAGCTTCTTGAAATCCAGAGATATCAGAATGTCAAGCTCAGCTCCCATGACAGATTCAACACATACTTTTGGCATTTATTCTGTTGCATTTAGTCTCGTCTTTCAGGTTCAGATGAAATTTGTGCTGCTCTTCAGTCTCTTGACCATCCTGTGGAAAGGGCTGATTTGATCTCACATTCTTTTAGCATGATGGAAGATCTCTGATGAACCAAGTGGGGTCACTGAAAGCCAACATGTGGTGTCTAGAGCTTGTTTTCCTTCATGACGTCCTCATAGGATGGAGGCAATTCAGTTCCCCCAAGGCTGAAGCGTGGGGCAGGAGAAGAGGCAATCTCTGCAGCCATGCAGGGGCTCAGGGATCCAGAGAATGGGCATGGAGCTGCTTCAGTAGCTGGGGAAAAAGCAAAGTCACAACTGTACAGCAGACAGGTGTGAAGGACAGGTGTGGGAGTGAGAGGGGTGAGCCCAGGAGGAGCTGCCAAACCGCTTGGAAACAAGAAAGACATGGATGTAATTTCTGAAGGATGGCATCACAGAGCCTTTCACCACAAACTCCATAATTTGGGTGGGTTTGGGGCGGGTCCTCCCTGCAGAGACACTGTCTGTGACCACCCAGAAAGCAGGTAATATGTCCTCTGGGAAGGGCTTAGCCTAATGACAGGGTTAGCTTTATTTTTCTTGGAGGGATGTTGTCTGGCCCAGCCTGCTGATGCTGCTGGCTGTGCTCCAGGTCAGTTCTGAGTGCTACACAGAGTCATTATAGCCCAGTCCTCAAAATCTGGGTGCTCCTGGAGGAAAGTTGAGGGTGGCTGCCACAGTGAGCAGCACCCACCAAGAGAATATTTTGTCAGACCCCAGGGTGTGTTAGCCAGTCAAGCTGTCTACTGGGGTGGCTCAAGTTAGACCAATACAGTTTTGCCTGAGGGAGATATGAAGGACACATGCTGGAAAGGGCTGCCTGACCCCAGAGCCGCTTGTGTTGGGCTGCTGAGTGGCCTGGCACTGAGGAGAAAGTCCCCCACACCTCCAGGGCTGGCCTGGCCAAGCCCCAGCTAGGCACCTTTGGGGCACGTGGACACACAGGGACAGACAGCACCAAGGTATGGCTTGGTGAAAAGTGGATGTGGCTTCAGCCCCCCAGTCCACGGTCTGGACGTGTCCCCAGGATGCCAGAGCAGGGCACCCTGCTGCTGACCAGCAATACAGCCCCAGGCTGCATCCCAGCTCCCACTGAAGCACGACTGCTCTTCCCTGGGTTATGGGTGGCCCAGGAAGGCCACCAGGGCCAGCAGGACCTTGCAGCAAGGGACAGGACTAACCACAAAAGGAGTCCGAGCTGCTGAGGGCGAAGACGGCCAGGGTGCGTCGGGGGAGGCAGCTCGGCCGCTTCAGCCAGCACTGCAGGCAGCAGCAGGTCCCGCAGGACAGGAGCACGGCCAGGAAAAGCAGCACCGGGAACCTGAGGCAGAGGCAACAGGGGAGGAACGGTACCCTCACCATCTGCGGGCAGCACCGACAGATGGCTGCACGTCTTCAAATTAACATATTCATTAACATCTTTTGCAAAATAGCTGTGAAATGTTGCGGTTTCCCCACCAGCGCACTGGACATGATCAAAGTCCCCAGAAAGAAACGGCTCAATCCTGAGTGCCCAGCAGTGAGTGCTGGCTGGAAATTCAAACATTTCTCCCTGAAATCATCCATCGTTTTTTCCCAGCTCAGATGTCAGCGTACAGTGAGGAGGATATGGCTAAATGATTTCCATTAGTTTGTAAAGACAGAACACAGGGGCAGCCCAGGAGCAATGCTCTCTAGCTATCAGTCTCTCTCAATGCCTTTCTCTCCATATATCCATCAAAGAATATTATCTGTCAGTTTTTCCCTCTAAAGCAGATCTGAAACTTACCACACGTACCAGCTGCTGAAGTTTTCATCGCTCTGTCCAATGCACCTAAAAAGGGAAGAACAAAAAGGACTCCCAGTCCAGCGTGAGGGGGCTGCTGTACCCACCCCAGCACATCTACCAACACAAAGACAAGCACCATCAGTAAGTAGAAGATTGAGAGCTTTTCTTCCATGAAGGGAGCCCATTAAAAATTTCTCCGTGGAATGGGGGCAATGCAGATGGTGCAAGAAGCAGAGTACTGTCTGTTTGCCTTTCAATACTGGCACCCACCACCAGCACTTTTGCTCAAAACCCAAAGGGTCACCAACCTCCATTTCCTCCTTTGGAAAAAAAACAACCAAGAGCCCTAAATGGCCTTTTCCTGGAAGTCCTCATTCCTCTGCTGTGCCAGGCAGGAGCACAGCACCCCTGAAAGAGCCTGGGGTGGGGGCAGCCGTGGGTGGGAGAATGAAGCCACACTCACCTCTCACCGAGCTCACAGTCCGACCCAGAGTCTGCTAACTGAAAACACACACGTAAATCACAGAGGGCAGGTATGGGTTGGTTTTTCACAATTTACCAGTATAATTACTGTTTTTGGAGTGGCAAGTTGGAGAGGAAGAGCCATGCAAGTGTTGGTCCTGCAGGGTTGAAACCAGACCTCTCCTGAGGGATCTGTCCCTGTGGGTCTCTGCTCTGAGCCTGCTCATATCAAAACCAGCAGAGAACCTCACCAAGAGCTCAAACAATTCAACAGCTTGCAGATGAAAGCTAGGCCAAGGAGAAAGTATTCCTTTTGATGTGAAAGAGGGAAAGACAAGAGCAGGGGAACACCGGCTGGAGTCCGAGACCTGCTTACTGCACTGGGCTCTTATTCAGAAATATCTCCTGAAAATGCCCCATAACCAAATTCTTGTTCTGTGGCTCATTTTTTTTTGGGAACTAATTGTGAATGCAGCTGTAAATTGGAGCTTTTTGGACCAGAAGTGTGCTCTACCCAGAATTTTCTTGTTTTCAGATAGTATTGGTGCATCATTCCCAGAGTCAGGTTTCAGGTATTGCAAATATGTGAACCTGAAACTTGTTTTTCAGGCATATTTTCTACTTTCAGCTCAAGCCAGTTTACTTTTGCAAGCCCTGTTGATCTTAGCCTCAATCTCATATTATCTGTGCAAAAAGTAACTAGAGCAGTTCATCAGTTTAATTGAATACAATTCAATAGATTTTTTTTGGCTGACTGGTGTTAGGTGTGTTATCACAGTTGTCCAATATTGCAACAAAAAACTTCAGATCAGGTATAGAATTGTGATAACACTGGAAAGCAGAATGAACAAGATAGAGGAATTTGGATATATTTCTTGGAAAAAAATATTAGAATGCAATTTGTAAATAATTACTTTGGATTTCTGTCTGCATATATCCAAAACACTTGGAGATTTTTGACTTTGAGTAAAACTGGAAGGCTCTGTTCTGAAATAGAAATTTGTATCAAATATGCAAAATCAAAGATCTCATTTAAAATATCTAATTAACAGATTCTTTTTGTTATGCAAACTTAAGCCACTGTAAACAGCAAGAAATTCCCCCACAAATCTCTATAATGTGTCTGATCCTGTGCACACACTGCCTTTCAGTCCCTATTTTCACCAGAGGTCCTTGGGTACAATAAGTCTTTCATAGAAAGCATTATCTGTGAAATTTCACGAGTGGCTGAAACCCAAATGAAGAGCAGAGAAAAAGACAGAAGCTTCAGCTCTTCCAGATGCGTCCTTTTAAAACTGAGCTAATTTGCCATGTCACACTTGCACCCTGGTGCAGAATATTTTAATTCTTTTGGGGTTTTTTTGCACTTCAACTGATTATTAAAATAACAGGTCAAAAGCAGATAGCTGATTGCTGTGATTACATGTGTCCTGAGTATTCTTCATGGCTGAATGACAACCTCTGGACTCTTTCATCATCCCTCAAAGCACCTCAGCAGAGCCACCTTAGCGTAGTTAAACTGCAGCAAAGTGCATCTGCTCTGAGGCAGGAATCTGTCAGAGCAGCCAAACACCCACCCGTGCTGCTGGAGCCCCAAGCTCTTCCATTTCAATAACCACACACAGAATAAAGGACAAAGGCAGTCATGTTTTCTCTGCATTAATTGGAATTTTTGTGAGCATTAAATCTTCCCCAAATTCATTAGGTCTTAAAAAAAAAAAAAAAAAAAAAAGAAAAAGAAAGCAGCTGATGACTAAATATCTTCCCCTCACAAAATCCCTAAAATCAATCTGGTCCCAGTGAAGGGTTTGGTTACCTGGAAGAAGGTTAAACACAGAACTCCAGTTCCTGCTGTGATCCATGAAGTTAAACACAAAGCTCCAGGTCTCCGCATTATTAGTGTGAGAAACATTGGAAGGGTTTTGTTTGCAGCAGTGTTTTACCCTCTGTAATTTGGTGCTTTTAAAACTTCTCTGCACATCATGCCTGCAGCCAGAGAACACGTTACCCAATGGTTTCCTGTGCCTCAGCAATCACCGCTAGCCAGGGAGCACATTTGGGTTTGCAGGGACACAAACAGCCACCAGAAGTTAAAGGAACACTGGTTTAAGGTCAGCACCTTGCAGTTGTTTCGGTATTTTCATAGCTGTTCACAAATTCCTGCTGCTAAAGCCTGGTTCCATATTAACCCACGGCTGCATTTAACAGGACCTGCTCCAAACAAAGAGTCACTGGTGTCTGTGCAGAGGGGCTGCACCTCCATGGCACGCTGCCTTCAGATGGAATTGCAGAAAAAGCAGAGCCACCTCTAACCATGCACTGTGCCTATCACCCCAAACCTGCACCAAAGATGAAGGAAACCCTTCCCAGCCTGACACAGCCACCACCAGCACCAGCAGTGCTGCTTTGCAGCTGCCAGGGCTTGGTTTGCCAGGAAAATGGTTCTCATAAGGGGCACAAAATTTCACTGCACATTGGTCCTCTCCTGAGGATCTGTTCAATTCCTGTAGATCCGTCCAGGAGATGTGGTTAAACAGGGGTAGAAGATGGTTTGCACCAAGGCTCTGATCCCCTCGGAAGCGACAATCCCAGTTTGTTCAGCAGTCAGTAATAGGTTGTCACTGAAGTTTACAGCCCGTGGCTGAAACGCACCATTAACTGCAGTTCTTCCAGATTTAACACAAAGGGTGTTGCCATGAATATGTTTAGTCATCACTCCAGAGTTAAGCATTATGTTGGGATGCCATTATTCCGTAATGATTGACAAAGCCAAGCTGCTCTTGAGATGTACCTCTGTGGCTTTGCTTCAGCTGAAAGGTCAGGAAGTCTAACCAACTGCGATATACAGGCAGAACACAGGTTTGTTATTTAATGTTCAAGCTTTGCATAAACCCAGGCCAAGCCCTGGTGTTCTCTAATGTTTACTTTCAGCACTAATGAAAGGCGAGCCCCTGAAATGATGCCCACTGAGAAAGCATCTCTCATGATGGTGCTAAGTGCATGTGCTGCACAATATAAATGGTCTGAACATGCTGTCCTGCTTCAGACCAATCCTTTTCAGTGTTGCTCAACAGTAAATTGCCAAACCAATTTCTTAGCTGTTTTCTTAAAAGAAAAAGCTCCTGCAGTATAAAAAAGTCCATGGCCTTGCTGGGAACTGTGTGACTCTCACAATTTCAGGCTTCAATGAGGTCATCCATCATTGAACTAATTTCAGTTTTCTTCCTCTCACAATTACTTCCCTCATGCCAGCACCCAGGGTACTTTTAACTTAGAGCCACCAAATGGATCAGCCCCAGTATTTCGGGGGGCAGGTACCTCAATGAGTTCCTGGTACTGAAAAATAATATCTGGTGTCTGTTCTGGGTCTGTTTCCAGAAGAAAAGGGAAAGGATTGAATTCTGTCAGTGCTCAGCTCCTGGCCTGGAGGCAAACTTTGATGTTTTCTGCTGGTTGGCTCCATACAGGTATTCCAAAGGATAATGGCAATTTGTGAAGCCTGTTCTGCATTCTTAGTAATGGTGTCAAGAGGAGAGAGAGTTGGCTTCAAGGGCCTCCATGCATAGCCCTATCTTTTGCTTCAGGAGTGATTCTAATACTGAAAAGAATCACTGTTTCAGCAGAAAAACTCTCCCTGTCCATGCTCAGCTAAACAGCTTGAATACATGACTGTCATAAAGAGCCTCAGAACTTGCTCTAAGACAGTCAGGACTGGACACCAAAAACCCAGAGGAGTTTTGCACTGAAATCCATGGTGGGCTGGGACCCTCCTGCTGCTCCCTGCCTGCTGTGGCACTGCTGCCTTGGGGTTTTGCAAACTGAGAGACCCATCTTCTGGGTAGCTCTGAGGGCTAGCTCCAGCCTGAGGGATTTCTCCAGGCTTTTTGTCATCCCCCCACGAGGAGATATTTGCACACGTACTTGCACACACCCATGAGGATAACCCCTGCTCACTACTCCTCTATTTACTGCAAGAAAAGTTCGGTATCTCTTTCCTCCTCAATTACATCCACCTCATTGGTGGGCTTGGGAGGCTGCTCCCTGATAGATGTTAGCTCATG
Organism: Chaetops frenatus; assembly: GCA_013400775.1. Classification (NCBI taxonomy): domain Eukaryota; kingdom Metazoa; phylum Chordata; class Aves; order Passeriformes; family Picathartidae; genus Chaetops; species Chaetops frenatus. The sequence goes on along the minus strand of VZTR01031777.1, from coordinate 811,159 downwards.
GCCATTACATTAACATGCTGTTATTTCCTCATCACCTTATGTCGTTGCTAGGTGACAAATGCATCTCCCAGGCAGCAACGGGAACTACCCAAACATACAGCAATTTATGACTGTCCATTATCACTTTCCCTAAAGTGCCTGGTCCTTTCAGTGCAGGGAAGATGTGCAGTTCTAGGATCACCCAAAGGGTGACTTTTAGAGTTGCCACAGAAACCACCTCCACTGGGGGCTGGCTCTTGCTGGGTTTCATGAAAGGCATGAAAGGGAATGCGAGATGGGGAGACAGGAGGAATTTGGGAGGAGCTGATTTCCTTGTCAAGTCTGAGAGGGTCAGGGTTGGGTCATGGGTCTGAATTTCGGAAAATGTGCTCCAAATTGTATTTATGTGCACTAGAAGTGATGGTCTATGTTTCATTGAGTGTCGTACAATTAATTTAAGACATGCTTTTAGATTGAGTCACAATTTCAGAGAACATCCTGGGGACTTCTGGATTTTGGTAAGAGTGGGAGGCAATTCACTGGCAAACAGAAGCCCACACAGAACCCCTGGCAGCCTGTAAGCACAGCTAGCAGCTTAAACTTGTTTAAAGATTTTCCTAGGCTGGCTTCAGAGCATTTGGTGGTTGCTGGGGATGACTTTGGGGAAAGCAATCACCTTGCTAGGTTCTGACAGCCTCCCAGAACAGTCCAGAATAGAGACTGTCAAAGACTCTGAGAAGAAGGAGAGTGGCAGAAGGAGAGACATGGAACAGAATGGAGAACACACAGAGATGTGAAAGGGAGACAAGGAACATCAGGGCCAGTGCCACTCTCTGCATTAAGGTTAACTGACAAGGGTTAAGCATGTCTTCACTTCTTTATGCTGCAGTGTTTTCACATTAGCACCACAATCAATTCCTGCTCCATTTCAAGGCCACTGGGATCTCTCCTCTCTGTACTTGACTGCATCACCACGACCATCTCACTCCTTGCTTTTGCAGCTGCATCCTTGGCACTGAGGCTCAGTCAGGCTGCCACCATCCCTCCTGACCTGGCCTGGGAAGACTCAGCAGGTAAATTCAGATTAGCCCAAGAGAAAAGCAGGGTGATGGGGAGGACTGAGCATTTCCTCTCTGCAATGAGAGAACAAAAGCAGCTTCAGTCTCATTCTCCGTAAATGGAAGCCACAAGGAGCTGCTCGTTCCCTACACACACACTGAGATGACGAAATCCAGCACTGGGGAGAGCTTTTTAAGCTAATGGCCAGTGCTGGCACAGGAACAAATAGGAGCAAACCAACCATGAATAAATTGAGGCTGGAAATGCAAAGAAGGTTCACCCCATCCAGAGCAGCAAGGTTGAGCAGCAGCTTGTCCGTGGGAGGAGTGTGGGCATAAAACCAAACAGCTCTGGGGACACAAGTCAGCCAGCTCCCACATGAGATGAAACCACTTCAACGGGACTTTGTGACCCACAGAGCCCTTCCCCACCCCATGGAACCACCCCAGCGGCTCCTTAGACCCTCAAACCCCTCCACATGCACAGGAGTCAGCCAAGGTGGCCCTGGGATTGAGTGAGCGAGGAAGGATGAACATTTTAAACCAAGCCCTGGTAGAGCTGGCACGGCCTTGCTGTCTTTCAAAAGGATTCTAACCAGTTGCTGCTCCCTGATGAATGCAGCCCTTTGTGAGCTTGTGTGGGGGACGTGCTGCACAGGGGGAAGGAGAGACTCTGGGCACAGATTTCAGTGAATGTGAACAAGGATGACATTGTTCAGCTGCATCCTCCCCAGGAGCAGGGCTTCGGAGGTCACCCCTCACATCTGAGGCAACTGCAGCCACCTCCTCATGCTGGATGGTCCAGAGAGCCTTTTTGTTTGCCTTGGTGTATCAGTAGGGAAAATCCAGAAAGAATGGAGCCACTGGAGGCTTCTGCCGGGCAGGAAGATAAGGGAAAAGGAATCTCCTTTAGGTTATGCAAAAGAGATTTCTCCTATAGGTGCGTGCATATCCCATACTGAGAACTGCATTCAGTACACAGGTGTTCATACATTCATGGAAGTCAAGACTTTAAAACTACCCAAAGTCCCAACATTGAAGTTTTGTAAGAAATTGCTGTGATTTGTCCAAATACTGCTGTTCTACCCCATAATGAACACCTGAAATAAATACTGTAACAACTGAAATGCTAAGCTCACCTGAAAGGACTTAGGCAGGAGATTTCTTGCTCTGGAATTCCTTCACTTTGAGAAGTGAATGTTTCCAGCAAACATTTTGTGTGTGCTGATGACTTTGGTGCTGACTCTGCACTCACCATTAAGTACAGAAATCAGTGTGCAGTGGTTTACTGAGAGCTGTGTTGTGCTGGGGCAGGGTGAAGCTGAAAGGGTTTAGAGAAATGGCTATTTTTTCCCTCCTCCAAGTTGAGTTTGTCTTTAAAACTTAAGTTGGATCCTAAAAAAAAAAAAATGTGCCAAAGTAGCAGGATTTGGACTAAGCCTAGCAGTTGTTTCATTGTATGGGAGAAATTAGATCTCAGACTTACATTTTAAGACTTACTGCACCTGAGAAACAAATGATAGTTGGGCTTCTCTTATTTCTCGATTGGACATTAGGATATGAGAAAATTCTGAGCTCTATCACCGAGTTCCCAAATATCCATTAATTTCTGTGTATTACAGCTCACCTCAAGAAAGAGTTTAAGAGATCTTTCATCTCAATCTCTCCAGATACCACTGTATCTCACACAGAGCATGTCAGGAATCAGTTCAAAAGCCTGGATAACCCTCAAGAGTTAAGAAACAGAAAAGCAGTATTAAGGTTAAAAGCAGCTTGAATAAAGAGAAAGATGAAGTATACCAAAGTTATCACCAGCAGAAATTTTTCTCTTTTCATTTTCTAATGTGAAATTGAAGCTGATTACAACTACTTAAAACCTGAAGTCTGCTGCTGTTTCTTTGTACTCCAACAGGTCCTCTTACTTTTAATCAGTTAAAATTGTATGTGGATTTAATCATTAAAAATTATACTTAGGCTTTAGTACTTTTTCATAATATCTTTTTTTTTTTTT
>VZTR01031777.1:789867-808095 GCA_013400775.1 Chaetops frenatus | reverse complement strand
TTTTTTTTTTTTTTTTGTTACTCTGTTGCCAGGAGCTAAGAAATTACACTGAAAAAATTAAAAGCCTTTGGTATTTTCATCCCTGTAATTTACTTAGCTGCTGGATGTAAAAAGACAAAAGGAGAATAAATTGCTTGAAAGAGAATAGGGGCTTCATTTTCTCCTGCCTTTGAGTTACTGATATAACATTGGACACCACATGGGAGGTTTGGGCTGAGAAATTAGCATGAGACTATCTGGCACATCCTGAAACACATTTTTGAGGCAATTTTCCAGGCAGAACCATTTAGCAATGAATGCTGAAATACATGGTGTTGCTGGTCATTATCAGCTGGCACATGTGCTGCTTCAGCAGGAAAGCCCATGGTCCAGGGGGGGCTGGCTCTGCCAGAGGGGCCACTTGGGCACAGGGACATGGGCAGGTCTCCTGTGTCCCCTGCAAGCCCCGGGCTCCAGGCAGCACAGGCTCCCTGTGCTGTGTCCTTCAGTGAAGGCATCTGCTAACATTTCAGCCTAACACTTCCTCAGACCATCCAAACCTACTTTTACCACACTCGATTGCTTACCACCCTCCCATGCATTTTGAATTCCTTCCAGATGCCCCTTCTGGGTTTGTTTCACATTGTTGGGGGTCTCAGGTGCAGCCTGTCCTCTGCCAAGCACCCCCAGCTCACCTGGGCTCCGTGCAGGGACGAGCAGGGATTTCAGGCCCTCATTCCTTGCAGGCAGAGCCAGTTCAGAACAGGCTATAGCCACACCCCTGTGTGCCCAGAATTAGTGAGGGCTGATACCAGCACTTATGCATTCAAGAAACATGGGATCAGCAGGCTGCTCTCCAGCCTTCCTCTTGTGACAGATAAGATGCCAAATGCTCTGCCTGGGAAGATGGTGAGCTGATGCTTGGGGTGAGATGCTGTGTACACACCCACCTTGTGCTTCCCAAGGATGTTGCAGCAACATGTCTGGGATCAGGGGAAGGATGAGACAATGAGGCTCCTCTGGCTTTGCTTCCCCTCCCCATGAGCCTCCAAAGCCCTGTACCATGGCCAGGCTGCCCTCTGACCACCCAATTCAGAGCTCACCTCCTCTCCAGGCTGGTGCCAGGATGAGAAACAACGTCTGGAAGACCAGATGGAGAGCTTTCATCTTCCTCCCCGCTCTGCAGGAGTTTTCTGCATGTATAAACAGAGAGAGATATGGGGGAAGCTTCCAGGGCAGACAGGGATTGCAAATAAGACCACGCAATAGGAAGGCTTAGCTTAGCCCTTTCTCCCCCTCAACAGCTTTACTGTTTTACTTAATCTCCCACTTTTACATCTTCCCCAAGAATATATCTGAAAAACACACTCCTGTTTATAATTTCAACACAAACAGCCAGGCTCTTCACACTCCTTTCTTTTAGCTCACCCTTTGATTTCCCCACCGACTCCTACTTCTGCTCTCTTGATTTCCCTCTGGCCAAGCAAAATTGTCCTAGCAACACGAATCTTCCCAAGCTCACTTCCCCTCCTTAGAGACCTGATCAAATACACCAAAAACCTTATCTTACTCTAAAGCAGATGTTTATAACCTCTCCACCTCCCACAGGTCTTTGCAGCTCTGAAAGCAAAAGGTGCAGTCAGAGCTGCCCTTGTAACCAGGTGAGGTTAATCCTGTAGGACCAGTTCAATAGGAAGGGAAAATGAATCCCCCCTCCTCATTTGCTCTAATGATATTCTCCCTCTTCTAGAGCAAACAAATTCCAACTGGCCAACTCCTTCCTTGCACTTGTGGGGATCCTTTTCGTGCTGCAACAGCACTTAGATGTGCAGGGTGCCATGGGCTGTACAAAGGTAGGGCTCCTGATACATATGAGAGTCCAGATGGCAGAGAAGGGATGTTTTCCAACTTCCACCTGGATGGCAATCAGCTTTAGATGCAATCTCCCCATTCTTACAAGGTATTACTCCTGCACCACCTCTCCACTGTGCTGCAGATCTCAATGAGCTCTAATCCTATGAGAGGGGAAGAAAATACGTAGCTTCCTTCCCAGCTGTGGTCCATGGACACGTGGTCTGTGTGACAGAGCAGAGCCCTCCAGGGTCTCAGTGGGAGTGCTGGGGCTGGAACCCAGCAGTGCTGAGGTTCAGCTGTGTTGTGTGAAGTACAGCAGCTTCTACTCCTGAAAGGTATCCCTGAGGAAGGTTTTCTAGAGGAACATCCTCACAGCAACGCCGGTACAAACACTGAAAACCGCAGCTCAGACCCTCACCTCATCTCCTGTGCACAGACCTCTTCTTCCTCGATGTTCTCATCCACACTCCCATGCTCTTCTTACTCTGCAAGCCCTGGTGCTGGGGACAAAGAGAATGGGCCTCATCCCATGAGATGCAGAGTTCCCAGAGCCTGCAGGCAGGGTGGATGGTTCTGGGTCATCCTTGGGGTGAAACCTGGGCAGCGAGGTCCTGGCCAGGCAGGATGTTGCACCAAGGGCCCAACACTGGTGCACAGCGGGCCCTGAGTGGAGCACAAGCATCTGTGAATTTACTATTCCTTCTCAAATGCTAATTAGTTATTTACATAAAACTTTGGAACATTTTAATTAGTTGTGTTAATTTAGAATTCACAGAAGAGAGCTATAAAAGTCTATTATATGGGACGCTTATTCAAATGAAGCTTGAAATGGCACATGGTGATGTACTCACAAATCTCCTGCCAACACAGTGAGAAAATCTAGAGGGTGGCCAGGCTTTGAGTGAGACAGCAGGAGATTGGCATTTCTGATGCACTGGGTAAAGCTGAGAAGCTGGTCCTGGTTAGGGAGATGGTTCTTTCCCACTTGAGGTCCCAGTCTGACAGTTCCAGATTCATATTGTCCCAGTGTTGTTGCATTTGATGTGTCCTCCTCCTCCTCAGGGGAGGATTAACAGTTCTCTCTTTTCTATCTTTTCTATCTGTCAACTATTTTTTTTTTAGACTTGTAGGAAGTCATGATTAGGTTTGAGTTTGTTTGAGATGATTCAAATCAGGCTAAAAATGGCCAGCAGTTTATGGAACCAGAGGAATGAGATATATGGACATCAGTCATATGTCCACACCACTCCGTTCCTTCAGGAGATTAGGTGATGCAAACAAGTGCACTTCAAAGACAGATTTACCAGATCTAGAAGCACCCTTTGCTCTGCTTCAGCTCAAACTCTGGGACAGGAACCACAAGGCAGCAAATCTCCCTCCTGCTCTGCACAGGCTGTGACAGCACCCTCAGACAGCATCGCTCTGCCACCCCACCTGTGGGTACTGCATTGGCTAAAAAGGCAGAATGTGCTGGTCCTGCCTCAGCTGGGCCTTTATTCTCAAGGCAGGTGCAAAAGGCTTTCCTTCATCAAGTTCATCTTTTTCACAGCACTAAAGTCAATTAAAGCAAAAATGCCTGTAAGTGGCTGGACTGATAACTCTGTAAATCCAGTTATCTCAGGTTGCTACAGAATCTAAATTACCCCATCACCATTAATCCCAAGATAGAGAAATGTCCAAGCAGCTATATAAAATGAGACATTCTGCCTTAAGATTTCATCTGGCAGGGAAAACCATTTTCTGTTTAAAATACAGCCCACTTTACCTCGTGAGGTTTAAGACTTGATTCAATAAATCTAGAATTACGCTATGGAAAATCATCTCCTTGAAGGAAGGTAAGTGCCAGCATCACATCCAATTGTGACAGAGCTGCTGTCTGCCTGAAGAGCTGGAGGACAGCATGGAGTGAGAGAAACACAGTGGTCTATCCAAAATGTTATAAAGAGAATTCATGGGTGGTGACATTAAAAGTGAGAGGAAACAAGAAACTCTTATATGGTCCATGACAAAATACCAGTTTTCTTGGTGCTCACAAGATGTCTAGGAATATTTTTATGTCATTTTCTGAAAAACAACAGAACAGTAGGAGCATTGCACCGAAACAGATCCACTCCACTAAAATCAGTGGGTTAGCTGGGCTTCCTGTACTCCTCTGATGACCCACACTCTGGTGGTTTGCAGACTGTTGGGCACATAATGCTAGAAAGGCCATGTTTTCAAAACAGAGAGAAGGTTAGGGCTGCACAGATTCCATGGACATCTATTATTCTGCACAAACACTGGGAACTGTGATTATCCATAGGAGGTGGAGATCACAGAGGACTGCCATCAGAGGCAAGAGGAGACTGCCAGGAGCAGGTGACCTGCTCGTTGGTCTGTGGGTTACACTTGCAGAATAAGAAGCAGAGATAACTCCTGCTAAAAAAACCTGTTAGGAAGGGGAGTGGAGAATGTGTTATAAAGTTCAGCTTTGTGCTGTCTGGGCAAGCAGATGGACCAACCTAAGGATGGACTAGTTTGCCTAGAGATGAAATAATAACCTGGAGGTGTCTGCTTCCATCTCTGGTGGCTTCAGGGGAAAGATCCTAGACACACCTCAAGACTTTCAAGACGTTCAGTCCCATGGGAGTAACTTGTTAATTTGGTGGAGGCCAGCCTGAGATTCAGTCTTTACCAAAGAAGAGTCTGAAGATACTTTGAGAATCATTGCCATCATCAAGGCAAATTGGAGCTATTCTGTGGGCAAGAATTTGCTTCATAACAACAAGAGCAGGGAGTGAAGTTGGAAGGCACTGTCAGCCAACTGGCAGGTAGTTCATGGGTGTCAAATCCTTTAATCCAACCTTTTAAAGCTCATTAAAAGATTTTACAGCAAGTACTGGAAATTATTTAGGACAAGAGCCAAACATAATTCAGAAAAAAAATTGGATCTCGCTATGGAAAATTTGCAGAACAATATTTTTTGGAAAGCTTTTCTGTTATGATGCATAAACTAGATTCACACTAACAGAGGTGCAGAAGAAACATAACTCATAATTACTCTCTTACTTCACTCTGGCTGTAGTGGGAGCCAGGACACAAGAATTGTGCTCAGCAAAGCAATCTCTATTTTCAGTTTTGAGCTCTTACTGTTTATTCAGAGCTCTCCCATTGACCCATCTTCCTGTCACAAACTGACTAAGCACACATGTCAGAAGGATTGCCAGCAATCTACAGCAGTCACTGGAAATGAAAAGGGTCCTGGAGGGTATAAAACAAGCAGCTTTTCACCAGTGACTTCACTGAGAAGGAGCTGGAAGTCATGGCAGGCCAGTGGCACATGTCAGGATAGTGCAGAGGAAAGATGGAAATGGCTGGGGAGCTCAGTCAAGGAGAAGTGCCCACAGCCTTGCCTTGACCTGAGCATTGATCCTTTACTCCAGGTTCATAAAAGCAGGATCCCAGGGTGGGCTTGGGACTGCAGGCTCAGCATCACCTCACTGTACATGAGATCCACCCCAAACCTCACTCCTACTGCCTCCACCCCTCAGAGGTCTGTCTCAGCACTGCCCAGCAGGAAAGCCTACGTGGAGGAGCAGCTTGTAGGAGGCAGGACGTCCCTCTGAGTGGATGGAGCAGGCTCTGTCTCATCAGCAAGAAATGAATAGGCTTAGTCTCAAAGTCTTCCCCCTGCTGGATTAAAACTGTGGTTTTAATTAAACCAAGGGGGAAAAGACAGGAAAGGAATGGTAAAACAGTTTTGGGTGTGGAGGTTGTGCTTTTCTTTTGTTTGTAAGTTCAGTATTTTGTGCATGAGAAAAGTGGCCCAGCAGGGTAGAAACAGGTGCTGGAGTGGGTCTGTCCATAGCATCAGGGCTGGGACATCATCTCCTGGTGTCCCAGCCCTGATGGCTGATCTGGGCCTCGAGTGACAGCTTTGACATCTCCCAGGCTGGCCAGGACTTGCCAGGACTGCAGGCAGGGTGAAAAAAAAAAAAAAAAAAGGTGAATCTTTCCTCCTCAGCTGGGACGAGTGAGTAGATCTACTCTACACTTCATAAGAAAACAGTTTTGCAAAGCTTGTGTACCCAGTTGATGGAGACCTGCACTTGGCAGATAGAAAATGCACATCACATCCTGTAAACCTTTCCTAAAAGGGCATCACAAATTAATCACTCTGATTAAATTCTTAATATTTTTTTAGAGCATCATTTATCAGTTTAATTTAACATTACTTCAGTTGCTAAGGAGCCATGATTGCAAACCTCCACCAAACAGGAGTTTTGAACACTGTCTGGTCATCTAATTGGAAAATATTACAAAACTCAAGCTGAGGTCTACCCTCTCCAGCCACACTGCACAGTGAGACATGGAAATGTTCTGTATTAAATATAATAACACTGTTTATTAGTCAGGACTTGTAACTGTTGGAGAGAACAGCAAAATCACAAAAGGCTCAGTAGAAGAGACTTGCAAATTAGTCTCATTACTCTTGAAATTGAACTGCTTTCCATGCTCCTGGCAGAGATACCTCAAGGATACTGAGATTGCCTGTGTATTGCATTTCAGATCATGATCATTCTGCTTTACACAGTAATGTACTAAGTCTCCATCAGGCCAGTGATGGGAAGGGGGATGTTTACTTAGTGATGTGTGAAATGATGAATAAATCTTCAGGAATTATTTTGGGGGAGAGGGCAGTGAGGGAAGAGCTTTATTACATTCCTGGATCACCACCAACTGCAAAAATTCAGAAATTTTGCACATCTTTCAAATAACGAGCATCAAATTGGGNNAAATTGGGGGGGGGGGGGGAAGGAAAGTTCAACGCTGGTTCAAATTTCTGCACTACCAAAAATGTTCTTTCATTTCAATTAAATCTTGACCTATTTTTAATCAAAAGAGCCTGCTGTGTCTTTCTGCCTCAGAAGACTGACATTGCCAGCAGGATGCTGCAGTCGCAGGTCCCAGCTCCCTGGGGAGTGGGGGAGGCTCTGCCCCATGGGGCCATGGACTGCAGCCCACCTTGTCCAGAGCCCCTCTCCCCACTGCCACCCCTGCAGGGGCCTTACCAGGTGTCACACAGCAGGTCTCAGATGAACCAGCAACTGGAACCCTCAGAATGAATCAGGCCCTTCAGCCCCCAGCCCAGGCCTGGCACAGGCTGGGTCATTGCACTGGACCCACTGTGGGGTCACAAAAAGGCAGTGAGCTGGCACTGAGAGGGACAAGGTGGAGAGACAAGTCAGTAATTTTTCAACATGAGTATTTTCAAAGAAAAAAGATGGAACAATGTTTTGAATAAGCTCCTGTGACATAAATAATAAATAAGAAACATAAACTGTATATACAGACGTATACACATACATGCATGCATTATGGAGAGCTCTTCTTTACTCATTAATTCCCTTGGGAGTTAGAAAATCACAGCTAAAAACAACCATTTGTATGCAGAGATAGACTGCACAGAGAGACAGAATTTTCTGTTCTTACCACAACAATAATTTCTGGAAAAACCCCAACAAATTAATGTGAGCCACACTCAATAATTTTGTCTAAATAAACAGCAGAAGAGATATTTTCAAAAAGCGAGGAAATAAAAAAAAGTTATTGATTTTTATATTTGTAATTTCATAAGCTTTAATTTTATAACACTGTTCTCAAGACCTGAGCAATTCAACCCTTGTATGATACTTCTAAAAACCTGAGTGTTTATTGCACTACCATGAGACAGAGGTGAGGAGTACTCACCAGAAACAAAGGTAGGACTCCACAAATTTGATTTTAAGAGTGTTTAGAACAATCTTTCCACTTTTTTGATGCATCATCAAAGCCAAAAGGTTCCCAGTTCTCCCAGGGAAACTTGTGTGTCTGACCCTGGGCAGGAGAGCCATGAGCCAGCAGCTCTGCTTGTCCCTGCCATTCCCTGCCCTCACCACCAGCCATGGTGGGCACAGGCAGTGCCACTTCTGCCCCAGCACTTCCACTTCAGGATGTATCTCTAAACCACAAGGCATGAATCCTTGAGCAATAATATTCAATCTGATATTGCATAATCTGCTGAGCGTTTAAAAATTGGGAAGATAAGAATAATGCCTATGACCAGAATGAGTTTGGTGATACTGACTGATTTAAAAAAAAAGTTATTGAAAGATAAATGTTTTCCCTGGACATTGGGAGGATGAGATGCTCTGTTAACATTTGATGGGACTTTCAATCAGTATTTCCTGCTTTTTCCTGGCCTTTTGCAGCACCCGCTGACTTTATTTCTGATCTTGAACACTGAAGGTTTAATCAATCATTGTTCCTCCTGCTTCTGGAATCTAAGTGGTTCAAAGCACTTGTATTTACTGAATGTCATTGGGCCATGGTGATGAAGTAGCTCTGCTTGGATCTTTAATCCACTCCTTGTTACAAAAAAACATAAGATAGAGCTGTCTTTACCTGGAAGCATTTCATCAGGTAAAGCCCTGGAAACTACCTGGAGGGGAAAAGGACTGATCTTCCACATTTCTCTAGGCTAATCTTAAGGTTAATAGAAAGAGGACAACAGATGCCTTGTGAATTATTGCTCTGCAAATTAAACCTTCTTCTTTTGTTGAAGGCAAGTCTGGAAAGTTCCTTATTTTCTTACAGAAACCCACAGTAGTTAATTTGATCCATAAAATTTTATGATTTGATCCACCAAATTTTATCTACTGCACACCTGGAGACTTGTTTCAGGAGGAGGTGACAGATGCTACCAGCAATAAGAAAAGCACAAGCCCTTTGGATATGTAACTGAAATGCAAAAGACTTGCTCAGCTGCTTCCAGAGGTACAGGCACACCTGGCTACAGCGGGAGAGGAAAACTAAAGAGCTGCTCCCTGGGGACTTGAACAGACCCCTCCTCTGCAGGCAGGCATGGAGGAGGCCTGTGGGATCCACAAGCTCTGCTACACTGAGTGTCCATGCTCTGCTTTAGGCAAGTCTCTGGAAATCCCCTCAGCTTGGTTTTACACTGTATAGAACAAATCCCAGAGAGGACTTGTGACATGGTTTTCAGAGACCCAGTTCCACGGAGCCACAAAACTTCACAGTGCCAAACACTCCCAGGTTAGGGCTCATCAGGAGTTAACTAACAATAATAACTGTCATAAATACTTTTGGGAATGGCAAAACATCACCCTGCACTACAGTTGTGCCTCATTCTTTGTATATGCATGCTGAATATTTTGAACAAATAATTATTACTCTGCAGGCTCTCGCCTTCAAGATATTCCCTGGTGACAATTTTTGCTTCACGTCGAAAGAAATTGGTTCTTCATTCAACATATTAAGTGTTCACCAGAATGGCATACTAAGAATCATAAAATGGTTTGGCTTGGAAGGGACCTTAAAGATCACCCAGTTTCAACACCCCTGCCATGGGCAGGAACACCTTGCACTTGACCAGGTTGCTCAGAGCTCCATCCAACCTGGCCCTGAACACTTCCAGGGATGGGGCATCCAAAACTTCTCTGGGAAACCTCTGTCAGTTTCTCACCATCTTCACAGTAAAGAATTTCTTCCTAACTTTCATTCTAGAAGAAACCAAACTCTCTGCCCCTCTACTACCAGCTGGGCATGGCTTTACCAGCCGGTGGAAGGGACCCAGCAGTGCACCAGGCAGGAACTGCCCTGAGCCTTCCTTGAATCCCCAACAAATAATCCCACAGCCAACATTTCTGAGGGAACCATGACCCTTGGGGACTGGCCCTGAGATACACAGAGCAGAGGTGTCAGCCCAGAGTCAGAGTCCAGAACACGTGAACTCCTTCCCAGGCAGCTGTAACACCTGTCAGCTGTTTTGTCTTGAACATCTGGAACACTTATTTTGCTTGGGCAAGTCATCAGTAAGTGTTACCTTCCTTATATGTAAAAGAGCACTTAAACTTTTCCTTAATTTGCAGATTCCTATTTAAGGTTAAACTCATGTTTAAACAACAAGCAATTCTTCTTCTTTTAATTAAGATTTATACAGGTTCCCATATGTAGATGAAGCAATGAAGTCCTAATGAGCAGAGAGTCTAATTATGATCATTCTGTAATTGAAATAGTGGTGTGCCTCAGAATAAGACTGTTATGTTGCCAGATAATGGACTAATGAGTACCAAACAAGTAGTAAAAAAAGGTCTGTAAAAGACTCTTGCAGGTCTTATGAGGACAGGCCCATGTGTGAGCACCTCCATGTAGCATTCAAACATAAATAATGGAATGTATAGTGCAATGTGTCCAAAGATTTATATCAAGGTGTTGGAAATGGCTGAAGGTCAAGGGCATACCAAAAGCAATGGAATTAATTATTAATGTGAGACAGAAGAAAATAAGCCAGAGACAGCTGCATGAAGTGACTTAGGAGACAGATTAAAAATATAAAAAAGGAAGTCAGTGGGAGGCAACACTGAGAAAATGATCAGCATCCACCACAATATTGGTCCCATCGGCTGAAACCAGCTCCATCCACATTCTGATTGATGAAATACACCAGAGTCTGATATTTTTTCTTGCCTAAATGACCAGCTCTAATCATGAGCTCCACACATTGCTGCTTTCTTCGTTCAGCTGGTCAGGAAAGGAAAGATAATTACAGAATGTTTGTTTAGTAATTGTCTGCTTCTATTTTGGAGTTTGCTTCTGGTGCTAACGAATGCGACTCCATTATGTCATTTATCATGTGAACAGTCAGGTTGGGGAACATTTTAAATCAGGAACTATTTTGGTTTGCATGAGAAGTAACCCCACAAAACAACTGACAGCATGTGTGAGCAGAAAAATTCCATGCTTGAAAAGGATAGGTTAGGTGATTTCACCAGATAAAAAGCTCAAGGAAATATCTTTTCACCAGCAGAGCAGAGTGTTCATGGAGAAGGAAAGAGTTGCAGCCCCATATTTTTCCTCACAAGGAAGTCCAGATTTGAAGTTATTTACCTGGTTTGCTAGGTAATGATTGTTTTCTATTACCTTTTCTCCTATCACCCTTTGTAAGGGAGAACTTTCCTTTCATTGGATGTGCTGAAAATTGTACTTTAAACCTTACCTAAGTACAGGTAACACAGGTTGTAATTATATCTCAGGTGTGGCAAGAGCAGAAAAGTGGAGCTAAAGGGAAGAACCAACCAGACATTACCCACAGATATATCTGGAAAGTGACGGGGGAGTCACAGCTTATTTATAAACAGCTCCCTCCCCATGAACCTATGTTTATATCCAAGACACTAAATTTCCTATATTATACTGTAGCGCCAGGTACAGGATGTTTGTCTGACTTAATTTAGCCCAGCCCAATGCACTTGTCCATTACAGTGGGATCTCACACGTATTCCCCATCCTATGGACAGGGTAATTCCTGGTGAGCCTGAACATGATGGCTTGGGCTCAGACCCAAGGCTACTGGGAACACACAACCATGTGAGAACAAACTGGAAATTTCCTCCAAGGGTATTTTTCAACCTCAATTTGCTAGTTGATTTCACAGCTGTGGGTTGAGAAACCTGTCTGAAGTGACTGGCCAAAGGAAAAAAAAAAAACGTCCATTCAATAGGGTGTCCTTCCAGTAATGGTGGAACAGAAGTTGTTTGACAATACTTTGGGTAATGTCTTGAAGACTGTAGATGACTAATAATAGCAGTGCCTTTTTTTCCAGAAATATGAAAGTCATAAAAATGATGGTTTAGAGGGACCAAAACTATTTATAAACTGAAGAAGAATTCAGTGAAGAGTTTTGACTAAAAAGGAGTGGAGGGGAGAATTTTAATGTGCTTGAAATAGAAGTCAAATCTTAAAGAAAAAAATGCAAATCTGAAGTATTTTAAGTGGTTTAAAAAAAAGTTGAGTGGCTCAAATATGAAAGGACACCTTTTGTTTCAGATCTGATGAAGATTTCATGTTTACCAGGATGAACAACCTTGATTTGAAACGTCCTCTAAGTTCAGCCTTCTAAGGATGGGCAGAGGACTCCAGTTCACCCAGAATCTTTCATCCATGCTACATACAAAGAAATAGCAATACAGAGAACGTTAACTGAAAAAAAATCAACATTTCTCAAGAGCATTGACTTCCATCACAGGGTTTATTGTTCATTTCCTTTTGGCCAATTACTCTCTTCAGAAATGTCTCTAGCATATTATGAAGACTGAGTGTTAAACCTGGGAGGTCGTTTCACTTGCAGCCTGTCGAGAACATCTTTACATCGCTGGTTAACGACTTGTGAGCTTCATTGTCAGATGCTGCTCTGTGCCTTTGCATCTCCCAGCTGATGGCTCTGTGCCATGAGCCGAGCAACTGCCGGGCTCCGAGGGCGCCTCTCGCCCTTGTGAAATTCGAGTTCATTCTTTTTCTGCTCCCCGCGCTTTCTCCCTGCAAATTTATGACTTGCTAACAAATGCGTTGCTCTTGATTCCCTCCTCTTCAGTGATCTTTAAGATCTCTCATTTCATAAGGAAGAGGCAGGTGGGAGATCTGCTTCCCAAAAAAAAAAAAAAAAAAAAAGAAGTTTCCATAAGCATGGCTTGTGGAGTAAGGCTGCCTGTACATCCAACCAGTTCCCATTGACTTAATTCAGTCTCTTTTTGTCAAATTGCATAGCAGTAATTAACTGCCCTGACCAAAGTGTTTTCCTCAAGGTGCCCACATTCCTGTGAGAGCTGGAGGTTCTACCCACACATGCAGGCAGCAGCCTTCCATCATTCTTCATATAAATTGAATGCTTCCTCTGCTTGCCTTTACAGCTGTTCTCCAAATACCATCTACAAAACTAACGAAATATTTCTGTGGCTTACCCATTCCTTCAAAAACCTTTGTCCAGGCTTGTTTTATCCTAGAAAGCTAACAATATTTTTTGCACCCTTGCAGTGGCACGGGGCTGCATTGCGCTGATCTGGCACCTGGGAATCAATAGCAGTCGGAGTGGGAGGAATTACAGCACATTCCTAGTAATTGTGCAAATGCAAATTTATTACTCCAAAATCCTCTCTAATGTAAATCCAGTGAGGTCAATAGAGGTAGAGCAAAACTGGCCATTCTGCTTCATCTCTTATCCTCATTTTTATAAGGATGGATAGCAGCTATTAAGAGAAAGGAGCTTTCAAATGCCTGGAAATACAGTGACCTGGGAAAAGAGCTGCAGGGATGCCAGAAATCACTCTCTGTGCAGATGGGTATTCTGCCTAACCAGAGCAATCAGCATTGCCAAAAACCTCCACTAGTGTGAACTGCTACATCTCCATTAGCAGTGCTGATTAACAGAAGCAGAGGGTCCTGCCCTTTGGTTAAAACACGCCAGTCTATTATGGAGGAATTCCCGATTTTGGCAAGTAACAGCCTCTCCCTACATCAAGGTCTTGCTAACCTGCAGCTGCCCTTTCCAGCGATTGTGTAAGGTTTTCTGCAGTTTCTTGAGTTTGCTCCTAAAATGTTCTGTTGCTTGTGTAACCTTTTTATGAGCTACACAAAAGAATTGTTTTCCTTAAGAAATTCTTAACATATGGACAGATAAACTCAGAATCTAAAGGTTAATGTTGCTTCATCACTGCTGAAGTGAAATCAAAGATTCTGCAGAATGATCTTGCATCTTTAGGGGAAAATAAACTGTTATTGACTATAATAATAAGATTTTGGAATATGCTAATGGAATTTTTTCATTTACCACACTCGATGCTCTCTTTTTTTTCCATAACCATTGCAGTTTATCATCAGATGGTTATCCAGAGAAGTTGGGTTTTGTACAGAAAAAAAGACTGTTGAAAAATTATTAAAGCATCAAAACATCTGTATAAACTTATGTCAAGACCAAAGGAGCACTTACAAATAGGTAGGATAAAAATACACTGTATTAAGCCTTTTCTTGCTTTCTTAAGATCTTTTAATTGGCTCCATTTACCCAGGAAAGACAGTGTGTTAAATCAGTGCCTTTTCCTTTCTGCAAGGGTGTCAGCAAACCATCAGCCAGAGAAGCCAAGGAGTCTGAAATCATCTCCAGAGACCACTCCCTGTAGAAATACCCATCAGTAGGGAATTGCCTCGATGCCAAGGCTGTATTCAGCCATCTAGCTCTATTAATCTGCTGACAGCCTGCCACTTCTCACTGGCATCACTGAACAAGCGAGGTAAACTGCAGCCTAATTAATGGCCAGGCTAGAGCCTTTCTTCAAAGACTGAGACAGATGCTGGTCTTGCCCAACAGAAATGCCAGCCCAATTTTAAGTGCTCGTGCAACCTCCACAGTCAGGTAATTTATACAAATTTGGTGTGTTTGAATACATTGTGCAAAAGGATGTTCAGGCATCCTAAACACAATCGGTGTCCAATGTGTGTGTAGTTGTGGGCCACATACCTGCCAAAAGCCAAAGCCTTCAGCAGGATGAGAAGATGTTCCTCCCCATCACTGCTTTGAAACAGCTTTAGTTTGTATGAAACACAGACTCATAGGGCTAGAAATATCTCCGGCCTTAGGCTGTATCAAAACACGTGTGACAGAGATTTAAATGGACTTGGATGCAAGTCATGTAAGGTCAAGTTTCCATTTGAGAACCATTTGCATTAGCAGTAATACCACCGTGGTAACACAGGGGAAGAGACACTAATGATATTTAGCACATTAACACGGAAAAAAGCTATTTGCTACATCCTCAGGAATAAACATAGATGAACTCATAGCGAAGCTGGGCTTCCAATCCCTCCTCATTGTGCAGGGCTCTTACAGAGGTTCACACAAAATGCCTTACTGGGCAGTGAGATTCAAGATCTGGATCGGACATAGTCAATACAGCAGAGGATACACAATCTCTGTCAGTCAGGCTCACCTGACACATGCACTTGTGACTCCTCGTGCATTTTGGTGAACAAGCAGCTCACACCTGTCAGAAAGCCATGCCTGCCTGCTCAGCCAGGCACAGGTTCCTCGCTGCAAAATTGTCTTAGCAGAAAATGTTCAGCCCCATGTGTGGGTAACATCAGCTCCCTTGACAGAAGCAGATGGGAGGTCCATGTGCTGCTGTGTCAGAAATGTCTGTCATTCTCCTGTTTTCCCTGTGTCCTGTATCTTAGGTTATCAGGTGTGCTCCTCTCAATGCCAGTTAAAAGGTAGGTGTCAAACACAGAAGGCACGTTCATTTATAAATACACAGACTATAATTATATGTAGTCTAGGGCTTATTTCCTGAACTGGGAAGGAGGGAAAATGGGTTAGGTGGGTGTGAGTAACAAGCAAGAACATGCCTTTTAGAGGTTATGAAACTACCTTGATCTCCCAGTATCAGAAATGCTGGCTAAGAACAAACTAATCAGAAAACCCTATGCAGGCTGAGAGTTGGGACAAAAACAAGGGAATTGGGAACTGACAAGGGAATAGTAACAAGTTTCTGATCAAGGTTGGGAACTTAGTATTGCAAGCAAAAGTGGAGGAGAAATATGAGGTCACCACTACAGCTTCTCTGCAGAAAGATAAGTGCAATCTTGGGATTACCAGGTGAGATATTTCAGTGAGAAATGGGGACTTTAATGTCATTGTATGAAGCATCAGTGAGACCTCCTCCCATTTAATACTCCAACTACTTTTGGTAATGCATATGAACTTTAAGATTAATTGAAACCACAGCAGATGGAGGGAAGAGGTCTGAGGTGAACTGACAGTCATTTAGGAAAGAAGATTGAACAGCCAGCTCTGTGTAGCTCAGTGAGAAAGGGAGACAAGAACCATCTCCATAAAAATACCTGAGTAAGAAGTGAGCAAAACAGCTACTGAAATGAGAGCCAGTGCTGGTGCCAAAACACGTGGGAAAAGGTTCCTGACCAGAAGGGACGTGGACAGCCTGGGAGAATCTCACAGAGGAGTAACAGGGAAAACCACTAAATTGTTGAAAGTCGTGGCATGGTCCTTTAATGAAAAGGACCATAAACAACATGATGCACAGCAGATAACTGGGCTCTGTGATCCAGGATCCTCCTGTACTAGTAACTTTAAACTGCCTAACAGGACTAGAACAGCAGCAAAACAAAACCTTTGGCCACTTGTTACTGGAGATCTCTGGAATATTTTCACAGCAGTTGCAATGCCAGAAGCTCCAGTGTCCTGGCTCAACACCAACACATTCCTCTGCTATTTAAGTCCCCCCCGTGGTTTCATTTAGTAATGCTACTCTTTGCTCCCTGTCCAAAAAATTGTGGAACAATGCTGCCTTTTTGAGCTTAAAATTTTTTTCTATTTACTGAATTGCTCTTCAAAACATAGTATAATTCACTCTAGGGTGTAAATGTGTTGCATTTTAACCTGCACAGAAATAGCATATGGAAGTGTGGAGAGTGGATGGGAGAAAAAATAGCAATACAAAAATATCCTTATGACAACACTGAGCCCAAGTGAGCAATATTACCCTTATTTTACCGTAGGAAATGGTTGATTCCTTTAATCCATAAAAGGATTTGAAACCTTGCCCGTGAAAACTCAATAAGCAGGTGTGGCTTGGGGCTTTGCTATCAGATGTGGCTTTTAACTAGTCTCTGGAAATTTGGTCTTGAGTCTTATTTTATGAGCCTTTCAATGAAGTCTAAATTTGAATTCTGGTTTTTCATCAAAATCAGAGAAAATTAATGACCCTGGCCTAAAGACCCTAATTTGCACTGGCAGGCTTGGCGTTTGGAACAGTATGAACTTCCCAGGGTGTGTGTTGGTGAATGTTAACCTGCATTACCAGTATTGCAACAGTGCCTGGATCCTCCCAAACAAGAATAACGACATGTCCTATCCCAGATCTGTATCTGTGGATGGCAGATATTACGTAGAACAAGGAATCATTATTATTATTTAATTCTTGTAACAATCACCAGACAGCTGAGCTACTCCCACAGTTGCAGTAAGTATCATGACTAATGTAAGCAACCCTTTTGTTCTTTCATCTTCTATGAGAAAAGTGGACTGTCGTATTTCAGCAGACGATTTTAAGCAGATATTTCTCAGTAAGTATGTTGGAAAATACAGCTCATAAAATGTGCCTTACTGTTACAGTTTAGTCTATATTCATAATGCAGCCAAGTTATTCAGACACCTAAAGCAGCTCCAGACAAGATTGGGTCCTGGAGCAGTGCAGGTCACACGGAGCAAACTATGCACTAATCTGCCCTTAGAGTGGGGTAAATTAGGCTTCACAGAGCTCTGCCTTAACAAGTTGCTTTAATATTTGGATGGAATTGGGCTAGAGATGGCTTGAGTAGAGCTGATTCAAAGCACAAGCCAAGTAGGCAGATTTTCAAGGGCATTCACCACCAGGACACAAAAGCTGCTGAGATAAGAAACTTTCTGCCTAATTTTGCTGTGCCAGAACCCTGGGAAGGGAAGGATAGAGAGGTACAGGAGGAAGGGCTCTCCTGCTGGAGCTGCAGGAAGAGCACTGGCTTCCCACCACAGCTCCTTCACAGCCAGTGGCACAGCCAGGCTGCAGCTCCTCTTCCTCAGGGCAGGGGTAGCTTTAGATGTGCCCACCTTGGAGAGCTGGTGAGGCTGCTGAGGGCAGGGACCCCTTTTCACAGCAGCCCTGTGTGCTGCAGTGCCTCATGCAGCCTTGCAGAGGGCTGGGGAGATGGGGGCTATGATGCCTTGGCCAGACCCTGCTACCCGGGACAGGCTTGCTGCAGAGGAGCTTCATGGGGGTGGGGTGAAATTTGATCTCCTGGATATCCTGGAATCATCTTCTGAGGATAGCAACTGAGGTGTTGAACTCAGTGCAGGTGTTATAGCCAATAGTGCTAAGAAGTGCTGCAGCACTTTGAGCAGACAGGAGCTTCCTTAGCACTACAGGCTTTGTGTCCAGCTATTTCCCTCTGCTGTCAGCCTGCCAAGATGTGATAAAAGTACCACTAAGGGCAGGTTACTCACTGCCAGGATGCAAGAGACTCCAGGCCAGCCTGAGAGGACAATGTGTTTTCCTCACGGACTGGGGCAAGGGCACTCCTACACTCACGGCTGCACTGGAAATCGCTGGCCACATCCTCCAGGAGCAGGTGCTAGCCCAAATCTCTCCACTCCCTAGACTCCCTGACACTGCCCTTGCAGTCTGTTTCAGGTGCCCAGCCCTCATCCATCAGCAATTTCAGCTTCATCCAGGCTGCACCTGTGCCAGCGATAGAACAAAAACGGCGCCCCTTCTCTGGGACGAGGAGGCATCAGAATGCCCCAGAAGCCCTGGGAGGAAATTACTGGGAAGGAATACTAGCACACGAGAGGGGAGAATGGGAAACTCTACCTTCCCGGGGAGCAGGTGGCCCGCAGAGCGCGCAGGGGCTGCGGCAGCGGCAGGGCTGTATGCGCCAGCCCGTTCCACCCAGAAAGTGCCAGCGGGCCGGCTCCGAGGGCTCCGGACATCTCTGGGCCCCCGGCAGCTGCCGCCGGCAGGACGGCTCCGG
>VZTR01031777.1:689527-789726 GCA_013400775.1 Chaetops frenatus | reverse complement strand
GACGCCCGTGTTCCTGGGGGCGGGGGCGGGGGGCAGGGACAAGGGACAGGGAGCCTGTCCCGCCCCGGCCGTGAACTTCCCCGCACGCGAATGGAAAGTTTGTGTCGGAAGAGGCGGTTTCCAGCCCCGGCGCGGAGGGAGCCGGGCGGCGGCGGTGCGCAGCCGGCAGCGGCCCCCGCTCCCCGGCTGGCACGGGGAGGCGATTGGAAAGAAAGCAGAGGAACCGCTCGGGAGAGCCCGAGGAGCAGCGCCCGGCGGCCAGGGGCGAGGGAGGGCAGGTGGGTACGGTGAGAGAGAGAGAGAGCGAGCGAGCGGTGCCGGGGATGGGGGAGCGGAGCGGAGCGGGGGCGAGCGCGATGGGGCCGGGGACCCCCGCGGACCTCGGGGGACCCTCGGCGATCCCTCGGGGACCGAGCCGGGCTGCGGGACCGCGGATTTGTCTCCGCCGCTCCTGCAGCCGGGCTGGCCGTGCCCCCGGTCCCCCACATGCGGAGGGGTTTGCTTTAATTCGCTCCCGTGGGCCGTGGAGATCTGGGTGTTCCTGGCTGGAGCGCTACACGCACTGAGAAATGCAACTTCAATTTTCATCCGTATTACGAATTCGTGAGCCTCTGACACCTGCTCTCTGCTGTCAAACGGGGCTCTGAAATGGAAGTGGGGAGAGGAAGGGGTCAGGCTTAAGCGGTAGCAGGGAAATAACGTGGAAGAGACATGTCCAAGAAAATAGACGGGAAGCGATTAGGTGATGGCAGCAAGATGGCCTTTGCTGTATTTGTTGGGGGAGCTGCCCCCTTATGTGAAGCAGATTGGGGAGGGTATCTGGAGGGAAACCTGGTGGTAGGAATAGTTTCCTGACAAAGAAGGGGGAAAAGGAAACCATCAGGGGTTCACTGCTTCAGGTGTCCCTTTCCTGTGCCAATGTCGATTTCCCCTGTTACAGTGGCAGTGCTTGTTACTCACTCTGGTCTGGTTTCTTGGAGTGTGCCGGTACGGTGCTTGGCACAATGCAATCCTGATCTTGGGGCCCTAGGATGTGACAGTAAACTGGATTATAAATGCTCCCTCACATGCACACTCTTTTCATCCTGACCTCTGCTTTGTGAATAGCTGGTTATAATGCTTGGATAAATTCTGGTTGGCTTTACAGATCCTTGTTCTCTTATAAAATGATCGATTTTGTTCCATGCATTCAGTTTTTTTTTCCTAGGAAAGGCTTTTCACTTCTGGATTTGGGAGACTGCAGCAAGGTCCTTGTATTTAAAAAAAAAACCTTCTCCTTTGTAATTAAAAACTATTATTTTCCTGACACTCCATTTTTAACCATGCCCCTCTCGGGCAAGCAGAACTGTCACCCAACATACGCTTCCACACCTAGAAGGATTGTGAGGTGTTATTTATTAACTGTACTGTGGAGAGTCCATATCTCATAACTTAGAGGGTCATTTATAACAGGTTGCTTTTTGGCAGCTGTGGAAGATTTACTTGCTATCTTGTATTCCATGCAGGAAAGGCATCCCTTGTTCTCATGGAGAGCATCACTCCAGCCCACAGGCTCTTGGGTGGGCAGGCTTGCTGTGGGAAAGGGTCCTGCTTTCTGTCTCCATTGCCTGCCTCTGGGGAGCAGGAGAGGGCAAGTGGAGGGGATTAAACTCTCATACCCAGGTATTTTTCTTCCCTGGAAGTAGGCATGGTGGTGTTGCTGGGAGCACCTTGTCTGCAGGAGCAGTTAAGGCTGTGGGATAATGAGGGACATGGAGAGTAAAACTGTGAGGGCTTGGGGTGGTGGGAGCCTGCAGGGCCCTGCAGTGACTGGGAAATGTTAAGCTAGAAGGTGGGAGCTGCTGCATGGAGCTGAAGGAAGGGGCTGTGAGGTGAGAGAGGTTGTGTTTCCAACTCCCTGCCTTTGTGGAAGGCAGAGGGCAGGGCTGCATCCACAGAGCCCTGAGATTGCTTTCCACGTCTCTGGTCGTAGCTTGAATTCAGTGATTGCATATGATGTGGTGCTTGCTGATGTCTGTCCATGGCCCCCCAGAGTCCAGAAGGTCCTCTGATCCCTGCAGGGTGTGGAAGGAAAGCTTGTTTCTGAACACTCCTGGACTTTCCCATTCCAGACTCTGTTGGTCTGTGCAGGTGTTTTACATTTGAGCATGAACACGTGCAGTGGGGATGAGAACTGCCCTATTCTGGCCTCCAGCAGCCTCATCCCCTGGGTCAGGTAGCACTACCCAGAAACACCTGGCACCCCAAAGCACACACAGATAAGAGAGACTTAAGAGGGGAGGCAGAGTGGTGTGGCAGCAGGTTGGATGGTGCCTGGATACTTGGAAGTGTGGGAAATGTCTCCCTACTGGCCTCAGAGCTGTAATTTTAAGCTCTAAAATAAGCATTCAGAAAGAATGAGGCAGAAAGATTTTGTCCCAGCTTTATTCCTTCAAGACCTGCATAAACCAGATGCCAGCTCTAGGGAGGAAGAATTATACTCCTTCAGAATAAGGCAAAAATTTGAGATTTTATTCCTTCTTCTCACTTATGTTTGGATTTCTCTGTTGGTTATTTTGGCAGGCACATGATTCATATTTCTTTCCCCATCTGTCCTGGGTCCCCTCTCTTGTCAAGTGTCCTCCCATTTTAGCAAGACTCTGACTTACAAAAACTTGCCATAAAACCCTTGTGGCTGGTGGTGTGGGAGAGGAGGTGCCCCAGCCTGGCTCTCAGAGCACAGGTTGCATTAGCCAGGTGGACAGTTAGGAAGATTATATCAGCATGTGAGTGCACTCGTGTCTTTCTTTTCTTTTTAATCATACAGTAACGGGGAGTGCTTTGGGAATAAAAATAGAAATAGGGAAAAGCCTATATAAGCTGAAATCTGTGAACAGCGCCACATTATCTGGGAACTAAAACACGTTCTACAGTGGAGCTCTGCTCTCCTCCTTCTCCCCCCTCCTCCCCTCCCGTTCTCTTGGCACAGCTCATGGATTTGGGTGCCCCCATGAGCAGAGCCTGTCTCCTCTGTGCTGCCAGGCTGGTGCAGCCTGGCCGTGGCTGCCCTGCACCTGGCTGGGAGCTGCAGCTCCTGGGGCTGGGCAAAGTGGGACAGATGAGAAGGCAGAAGGAAGGCAGAGCTGGCTCTCAGGTGGGCTGTGCTTGAGCTGACCCTTCTCCACACCCTGTGTGAGGCTCGGGGGCCGTGTGCAGGTGGGGCTCTGCCATCCACGGTTTGTAGCTGCTTTGTTCTGCTCCACCATCAGCAAAACGTGTGGCTGAGATTCACTGCTTAACTGGAACAAAGCAGCTTCTTCTTTTGGGAGGTATTTTAGGATTTTTCCCCTCACACACCCGTGCTTTTGCCAGGCAGAGGGCTAATCTGACATTTCTCAGCCACGGCACTGATCCGTGTGGGGCTTTTGCATGCGGCTGAGCCAGATGAGCTCAGAGGGAGTGCAGGAAGGGAACTGATTTGGGGAAATTCCTTCAAATGGTGCCTATGCTTTAGGGAATTTGGATCTTGGCCAGTGTGTTTACTGTGTTCAGCTTCAGAGGTCCCAGTAAGACCCATGCACAGAACATGTTATTCATAAATTCAGTCTTATTCTGCAGAAAATAAAATACAGGAAAATGAGTGTACAAGTGTATGTATTTTATTATAGGGTTCTCTTAAAATAGTTGCTTGTATAACAGTATTTTCACTACAAGTGAAAAATCATGTCTTAAGTCAGTTCTTTGTTAACTTAACAACTCTCAGTTTCATCAAATGGGAATGTATCCCCAGGAATTCCTCTGACACAGGTTTCCCCTGAGTCTGGATGATTATCCAATTACAATTTAAAGAAAATTACAGCAAGGGTAATTGGCTAAAGATAGAAGTATCTGAGAGAGTTAGGGAAAGAGAAGGAGAGTGTGAGAGAGTGAGAGCTTCACTTTCTCATATGAGTAAATGAGAATTATTTCAGTCTTTAAGTTTTGCAGTGAGTGGATTCAAGGTCCCTTGTGTTTGGATCTCTCTCCCTCTTTGCTCCCTCCTCTTCTCTCGCTCTCTCTTCTCTGTCTTGTTATGTGTCAACTTGATATTTATATGAAAAAGTTACATTGATTCTTATGGAATCTTTTTACATTTACATGTGTTAACAAAAAGAGGCTGTTAAGGACCCTATTTGCATCAGAGAATAAGAGATTTCCATGAATCCTGGGCTCAGTCAGGGAAGTGGTAGGTGGCTCCTTCTCCTGGGAACACTAGGAAGGTGCCAGAGAGCCATTAGCTTGGAAATCCTACTCAGAGTAGGGCCATCACCAGCTACGAGCTCTTCCCAGCTCTCTCCACAGGAGGAGACCCATGACCATGCCTGGCAGGAGCCCTGGAAGATCCATCTCGGGTATTGAGATCCCTGAGCTGCCCTGGCAGAGTTTCCAGTCGGTTCAGAAGCATTTGAGGCTGCCCTCAAGCCCACTCACGCTTTTTTTTCCTGTTGCTCACAGCTTGTTTAGGCAAGGCTGGGCAAGCTGTGCAGTTTAACCCTTGCAGCGCTGGCTGTGGCCGGGGGTCAGGGGCTCTCTGGGTGCAGGTGGGAGCTCCGTGGTGCAGCCTGGCAGTGCCACGGTCAGGGGATGGAGCTGGGCTCCCCAGCACCTCCCGGGACAGCTTTGCTGTGCTGCAGCTGAAACACAAAGGTACAACGTGAATCATTCACTTACACAAATACTTAAGAAGCCTCTTCAGCTTTACTAAGCTGAGGTGTTATCAGAGTTAGAAGAGGGCTTTAAATAAAAGAGTTAAGAAAAAAAAAAAGGATAAGTTTTAATACCTCTCCCTTTATCTGGGAAAGCTGCTGTGTTTGCTTGTTTTGTTTGGTTTTTTTTTTTTCCTCACAGTTTTGTTTAATCCCTCATGTTACTGTAATAAAAGTATAGTGGAGTATCTTGCCTCTCTTAGGCCTGATGCTGTTTATTTACAGGGATGCAAGATTTTTCCAGTGTTCTGAGGACAATTCTTTGATATTTGATTAACTTGTGTATAAAAACTTGCAAAACTGTGACTTAAATGTTTATCCTTAGTTGCTGACAGGATGTTGTGGAGTTGTTTAACTCTGTTTGTAACAATTATGCTGCTTGGCAAGAAAGACATGTTTTCTTCTCAGAGGGAATTTTTTTTGGTTTTTTTTTTTTTTGGCCTTTTTCTGCCTGTGAGTCGTGGTTATAGCTGCCTTTCTTTATCATTTTACTTTTTGTTTTAGATGTAAATAAAGAGCTAATTACAGTTAATCTCAGTGCACAGGAATGAAATTTTAAAGAGTGAAAAATAACTCCCATCTGTTGGATTTGCAGTAACGTTTTGGGGTTTGCCTTCTACTTGGAAGGATGCCAAAACTTATCTTGCTCAATTTAAAGTTTTCTTTGCACTATTTAAACTGGAATTTTAATAATTTATAAAAACAAACAGAAATGGAAATAGCTTTTGAAATTATGTTTGGTCATGTTCTTTATGTGGTGGTTGCTAAAATGTGAACAGCTCTAACTGAAATGAGTTCAAATCCCACCACCAAATTCTACAGGAACAGGTTGAAGACCTTCTGGAGAAGCATCTATTTTTCATAGTAGAATATTGCATTTCTCTGTTTCCTGCCTGCTGGGGCTCCATGTGCCCAAATAACCACACCCAAAACGACTTCTTCCAAGAGAACTGTTGCTTAAATAGTTACTATTTAAGACAGGCTCAGAACCCCAGGTTTTTTTGGTGGGTATGTGTTGCTTTTAGCCCCATCAGCTCCACTGACTGTTGAGCTCAGGGAATTAATCCATACTTTGCACTCATATGTTATCTTTCATCTCAGCATCTCTAAGCACTTAAGAGATATTAAGATGCACTGCTGTGGTGTGAGGTGGGGAGAGGCTGTTCTAAATGTGGCTGGGGAAACAGAGGCACAGATTTCAGAAGCCTCTACTAATGCACTCAGTTCAGGGGACAGCCATTTATAAGTTCTCTAATGCCTGATTGTCAGGGAGGCACTACAATTTTTCATGCACTGCATTTGGTGATTGATGCCTACATAAGGATTTCATGTATATTAGCCAGAAACCCATATTTCTACCCTAAAATAGAGACTGTAAAATCTTCAACCTTAGAGACTTACAGGAGCCTAGTAAATGGCAGTGTAAGGAGTCCAAATTCCTAGTTATTTTTTCTCAGGTTAGTCCTGTTGCAAAAAGTAAAACTTCACCTCCCTCCCACCATAGTAACATCCAGGGCCCCACCTACATGAATTTATTAGCAATCTGTTGAGTCAAAGTTCTGAGATGTGTAAAAAAATACTTAATTTGTCAGTAAGAGCCATGCAAATTCACTCTAATACAAATAATTGGATTTGTTCTGTCAAGCAATAGCCTCTCTTCCTTGAAGCACAGATACCTCCCAGCCCTTGTTTATGAGAGGGGACCTGGGTAGTGGGAGGAGG
This sequence comes from Chaetops frenatus, assembly GCA_013400775.1. NCBI lineage: Eukaryota > Metazoa > Chordata > Aves > Passeriformes > Picathartidae > Chaetops > Chaetops frenatus. Next base: position 783,280 of record VZTR01031777.1, on the reverse strand, counting down.
ATGTTGCTGCCCTGCTGTCAGGCTGTGGAGGTCTTGAAGGCACCCAGCCTCTCTGAATGAACACAGATGTGCTGCTGGATCCCAAAATGTGTTGCTCTAGCAAATTCTGCTGATTGCATTGGAGCTGATGTGTTGGGTGACTGAAGGACAGCACTCAGACTCCACTGGAATAACAACTCTTTGGGCTGGGATGGGATTTCCCCCATATCCATTCTCCTGGAAAAATAGCCACAGTCTCAGTGCATTGATCTTTCTCCTCCTTCCTTGTCCTCTCTCACGTTGCTATGTGGAATTTCGGGAGCCTGTTTAACTCTGCCTCCTTGGGAGGTTTCACACACACAGACTCCCTGACCCCAGGCCATGGAGAGATGGAGATGCTTTTCTCCCGGCTCGTTGTGTCTTCCTTTTCTCCCATTGCACAGGGGAGCTGTACATTGCATTTCAGCCCTGTTAAATATTACTCCAGGAGGGTAATGTTTCCCCCTTATAAACTTTTCTTTCCCCTTTATCTGACAGGTGCAATGACTTTGTAGTTGCTGACATGAATTGTCAAAAGGCAGGAGGGAAACTCAACCGAGCTGTGTTGGTTTTGCACGGCCTGGTTTTTTGGTGGCAGGGTGGCCACAGAGGTGGCTTCTGTGAGGAGCTGCTGGAGGCTTCCAGCATGTCCAGCTGTCCCTGATGGCTGTGAAGATGGACATGCTGCTGGCCAAGGCTGGGCCAATTGGAGAGGTTGGTGATGATTTGTGGTAATGTATTTGGGAGGAGGATCGAGACAAAGTGGGGCACTCGCAGTTTTTCTCCTACTCAGGGAAGGGGAGGAGGTAAGAACGTGTGAGGAAAAACAACATGGAGACACCAAGGTCAGTGGAGAAGGAGGGGGAGAAGGTGCTCCAGACGTCAGAGCCGAGATTCCTCTGCAGGCCATGGTGAGGATCTGTGGCTGTGCCCCCGCAGCCCCTGGGGATCCCCGGGGGATGCAGGGATCCCCCCGCAGACCGTGGGGGAGGTGCCCAGGCCGGAGCGGCTGGATCCCTGCAGGGGGCTGTGATCCAGTGGGAGATTCGGAGGAGAGAGGGGGCCCTGCTCCGAGGCTGGAGCAGCCTGTCCTTGCAGGACTGCACCCTGTGGAAAGGGAGACCCACGTTGCAGCAGTTTTGGCAGGGCTGCTGCTCATGAGATCGGACCCAGGCTGGAGAAGTTCAAGCAGACCTGTCTCCTGTGGGAGGGACCCCACGGTCCCACAGGGTCAGGACTCCTCTCCCAGAGCAGCAGAAGTAAATCTCAGCGATGAACTGACCAAAACCCTCATGCCCTGTCTCCCTGCACTGCCGGTGGGAAGGAGGGAGGGGTTGGGGGGAAAAAAAGGTATTTTAAGGGCTTATTTTTAATTCTCATTATCCTCTTCTGACTCTGCTAGTAATAAATTCACTTTGTACCTCTAAGCCGAGCCTGTTTTGCCCTTGGAGTGTTTTTTCCTGGTCCTTATCTCAACTCATGAACCCTTCATTAATTTTTTCTCTCCTCTGCCCAGCTGTGGCAGGGGAGGGTGAGAGAGCAGCTTTTGTGGGCGCCTGGCATTGGGCCAGTGTCAAACCACAACACCAACTTCCCAAAGACACTCGGTGATTACTTCCTCTCGATGCAAAGATGTGAGCCAGCCCGGGGCTGGGGTCAGCACAGATTTGTGAATATGAAGGCATCCACTTCCTGGCACTGAAGGTGCTCAGAAATGAAAATTTCAGAGACTTCAGATTTTTGGCCCTTTGCAGCAGGGCTTTAGTGCACAGCAGTATTTCCTTGTGTCTCTGCTCCTCATAGCCTTTGGAAATGTCAGCAGTGCATGTATTGCCTTTTGTTTGTCATTCAGCTGGAGAAATGAATTCTTTGCTCTTGTGAGATCAATCATATTCTCCCCAAATAATTAATATTGATGACAATCACAGCATATTGCTGCCTGCAGCTCTGTCTCAGCTTTCCCACTGTGTAGGTGCTGTGGGTCACAGATCAGACTTTCTCAAAGGAGGTTCCTGGACTTCAAATTTCAGGGTGCTCTTCTTTGAAGGTTGAATTTCAAGCTGCACTGATGGGACTGGTGCAGGCAGAGCCTGAACAAGTTCCCTGTGATGGTGCAACTAAATATTTGCAGAGGGAAATGTTAGAGACCTGGGGAGCAAAAGCAAGACACATTGCAGGGGGAGGAGGATTGTCTGACTGTTGTTTCTCTTTTCCTCCTTTTTTCAGTGTGTACACAGCTTTTTCTAGTTCTCTTTGCAGAATGCAGCCATACTATGCTGACAGAAAGGGACAGGTATGCAAAAGAAAACTGCTCTCATAGTCACCAAGAGGACCAAGTGGGTGGATTGGGAATTTTGAGGACTGGAGGGACCTCCAGAGGACTGTTTCTAAGTGAGGTGCTGTCTTGGGGGAGGCTGGTAGCTTCTGGGCTTTCTATTTTTATATTCTTTAAATTGATTGATGTGTAAAGCACACTTGGAGCAGCCTGTCTGAGCTGCAGGACAGGGATTGAAGCATCTTGATGTCTTATTCTCGTTGCTTTTACTTATAAGTTTAAATGGGATTAAATTAACAGGATTAATATAAGTACCAGGTGTGGAAATGCTGGGTGGCCCAAACTTGAAAAAGAAAAACTCATCTGACTTGCTTTTACCCTTGAATATGTTGCTCATCCCACAGTACCCAGAGTCACTTGAGGAAATCATTCTCTTATGCCTCAGGTGAAGCTGGGGCTTCCCCACTGCCAGCAGCATGGGTAGACCTGATAGTGGTGCTGGAGACACTGCAGCTGCCTGAGGAATTTGTGGCACCATGGGAAAGCAGGTTCTTGGGAAGGGAAGTGAAATACAGTGATGGTGTGCTCTGGAGCTTGGTGGTGCTTGGAGGATTTTTGCCTGTTGTGTCCCTCTCTGGAGGAGGAAGAAGGGAAAGATGTCTGAATATAGAGCAGCCATCCTGGGAATCTGGCCCGCAAGCACTTAGTGCTGTGAGGGGAGGAGATGAAGTGAAGGAGCAGGTATGTAGCTGGCAGCAAGGGCTTGAACTGAAGAAAAGAAACTCTTGGAGTGTTTTTTGACACTGAGAGCCTGTTGCAGGTGATGCTGAGCAGGGCTGGGTGTAGCCCCTGGTGGGACAGGGGGAGTGTAGAGTGGGACTGCAGGGCACTGGCTGGACCAGGCTGGGCTGGCAAGGAGACACCTCCTGGAAAAGCTGCTCTGGGGTTTGAGAGTCCTGGGACTGTCCTGAAAAAGGCATTAAGCCCATCTGAAAACCTGCTCAAATCTGCATTGTATTCTCTGGATTTAGAGACCTGTGCTGAGCTAGCTTGGGGCTGCTGCTGTGCAATCTATTGCTCAGTGTGGATGTGCTGCTATGTCCACTGGGGCAGCGGAACATCCTCTTAGGGAGGGGAGTGGAGATGCTTACATTGTAAAACCATTAAAAAGGTCAGGAGGCAGAATGTGTGAATTAAATGCTCGTTGTCAGATGTCTCCAAGTGTTCCATGATGTTTAGTTGGAACTTTTCCAGGGAGGGAGGGCTCTCACTTTGGATTCCTTAAGTCTTCCCAGGTCTTTGAGCCATGCCGATTGCAGATTTCTTTTTTTCTGTGCAAAGATTAGTTTGTCAGTTTATTTTGTGGCAGCACAATATGTGCATGTTTCTCAGAACTCTCCCTTCACTGTAACATAGCTGTCCAAAATAGAAGCATTGTGTCTGGCTGCACGGAAGAGCTCAGCTTGCTTTGAAGCATGGTTGGGAACTTTTCATTCCCTGGCTATTCACACTTAAAAAATAGACTATCTTAGCTGGATACCTTTTGCTTGAGCACAGAAGTGCTCTTGTAGCTTACTGTTTGAACTGCTCGGTGGCCAGCATGGATCCATTTGTAATCTGTGCTGTTTGATTCTATAGCTGTGGCTCTACCTGCCCCTCTCCAGCCCACTCCACAGATCTCTAGGCAATAGTCCCAGCTGCTTATTTGACTTGTCCAGGTGTGCATATTTTGTAGAGGTGACAGAGAGCTCATTTATGTTCGATGTATGAAATGCAGTGTGCTCTGCCTGCTAAATTGGTGGCAGAGTATAATCAGCGGCACCCCGCACTCCAGCAGAGCAGTGTGCAAGATCTGTAGCATTTCTGCTTTTCCAGGACTTGAGTGGACCCCAGGAGAACTGCAAAGGGAAGCAGGGAATGCCAAATTTCTCCAGGTACATTTTCAAGCCACCCCTCCACTTCTCTCCACATGCCTAGATTGCACTTTTTTGAGAGGGAGGGGAAAAAGCTTCTTCCTCTGAATTCTCTTTGTTAGCATTAAATCCATTGAGCCAAAAGGGTGCCAGGAGATGGTATCTAAATGCCAATAGCAAATCACAAATTCCCTGCCTGGAAATCTCGCCTCCATGTCCCAAACATTGGCACTGGCAGAGGCAAATCTTGCACTACCAAGGAAGCTCCCAGGAATGACTCACTGTGAATGAAAATCTCCACACTTTTTCCCAAGCTTCTGAGCTTGAGGGGAGGCTGCTGCCAGCTCTGCCCTCGGGAGTTCTTGGTGTTCTTGGAAGGGCAGCCTTGCTTCTGCAATTTGTGCTGCTCTGTTGAAGGAGAAATAGCTTGGGATCACCTCCCATGGTAACTCTGGAGCACCATACTGCTGAGCTTGTTCATCCCCATGTTGGGGATTTTGTAAAAAGTAATTATTAAAAAGCCACCAGGCTGCAGCCCTTGGCCTGGATGTGCCAGCAGGAAGCCAGGGAGGGGCTGTGGTGGGTGACAGGCACATGGAGCCCCCTTGGATGCCTGGTGTCATGTCCTTGGCTGACAGTGAGCTGGCTGAGCCACTGATTAAGAAGACTATTTCCAGATTTTCCTGTTATGTGTTTGGTTTTGGTCTGTTTTTCTTTTTTGTCTTCAGGGTACTCAGTAGCCCTGGCTGTAGAGGTCTGTGTAACTGTCCAGTGCTGGGAGCCAGTGCTTCCAGGTTCTGGGTGCCCATGCAAGGCAGAAAATCCTTTGTGCTGGCGACAGGAGACACCTCTCATCAGGCCAACTTTCCAACTCCCACTAGTTTGATTTTTTTTTTCCCCTCTGCAAAAGCAGTTGTGTAATATCTGCTGTGATTCTAGCTGGTGAAAAGCTTTCAAGCTGCTCAAATTTCAGCATTTCCTTTGGTTTTGATGACATAAATTACTTTTGTAATAGAAACATTTCAGAACAAATTCCTTTCAGCCCGCTCTGCTGTCAGGCCTGCAATGGTCTGGTGAGTGCAGCTACCCTGGCACAGGTGGGACTCCAGCGTTGATTTTGCAGGTCCCTGCCTTGGATGTGTCACCAGTAGATGCAGTGACTGGCTCACACCTATGGCTCTTGTGATATCCCTGATTGCAGGGCAGGCTTCAGCTCTGCTTGATTCCTGCTGAAATGTGCCTGGCACTTTGGGAGCTGCTGCCGAGGCAAGTCAGGCTCCCTGCCCTCAGGGGAGATGTGAACGTTGTTTCCAAGGCCAGCGCTGGCGGCCCTGTGGTCACTGTGCCTGTGTTTGGAGTGAGGAGTGTGGTGTAGCATGCATGAGAGCAGGGATGGTGCTGAGAGCTGCTTATGGTGCTCATCATCAAACTGCTGCTGGATTCCTCCCTGCTCTGTTCCTGGGAGCCGTCTGGGGGTGAAAACTGTAATGAATGTGGCTATTCCTCCTGGGGAGTAAAGGCTGGACTTCTGAAGTCCATGGCTTGTCTTTCTGCCCAGATCCCCAGAGATTTCAGTGTCACGTTCTGCCCCTCTGGAGGGCTGTCCCTGGGACTGACCAGTTATCTGCAGGAGAGGCACCCCTTTGGGCAGGACGTAGTGGGACCAGGGACACCACAGCAAAGGGCAGTGCCAGGCAGTGCCCACGTGGCCCCTGGAGGAGAGGCAGGGACAGAGAGACACTGCACAAACCCCGGCTAAGTGGCACCAAGATGGTTTATGCTACAGTAATTCCTCCTTTTGTCTGACTTACTCCTGCACATACTGAAAAGCAAAAGTGTTTCCTGGAGGGCTGAAGGGCCTTTTCCCATTTTCCATTAGTGTTTGTGCTGTTACTTTTCTGCAGCTGCTTTTTCAGGCTGCCCTTTGTCTGCCTTTTGGATTCTTTGAATTTACTTGTACATCTATTTTTCCCCATAAGAAAACGCAGTAAACTCATCGAGCCGCCTTCTCCGATGCTGCTGTGTGATGATGCAGGGACCCAGGGCTTGTGGGCATGCTGTGATTGGGAGCAGAGAGCTGTGCCCCTTTCCTGAGCACCAGCTCTGCTCTGCAGCCCATCCATCAACCTTCATCTCCAAGTCCATGTGGCATAGAACCAAAGCATTTCCTAAGCTAGCCCACTCTGGATTTTGCTAGCCTTCCTGTGTCTGCATCCCATTTTTTGGGGCTCTCAAATGCTTCTGAGTTGGGACAGAACTACAGAAAGAAAACAGTATAGTATGTAAAACCTGCTTTGGCTGAAGTTATTTATTTCCTCTTTCAAAAACTGCTTTATTTTAAATTCCCTTTCAGTCAGAGCCCTTGGTGGCAAGGTTCTGAAGGGCGCTTTTGTTCGGCAGGCCGTAGTGTGACTTCTCAGTGAAAAGCAAAAAACCTACCAGCTCTCCTTAGAGGCCTGTGGTTAGGAGGGACAGAGGCATTTTCCTTGGAAAATGCAGCATTGTTCTGTAGAATTGGTACAGTGTCTTTGAGAATAGGTGTGCAGTAGTTACTTTGAGTGCAGTTCTCTTCGTTAATTACTTGACATCTGTCTTTGGTTTTATAGCTGTTTGGAGAGTGTGTGGGCTTTGTGGGGTCCATGCTGCTAAAAGCAGGAGGGATTGATGCCATGCTGAGGTCTCTTTGCCAAGGGTGTTTTATTGAAAGGTGTTTTATATTAAAATATTCATGTTTTTTCCTGACATAAAGGCAAATTGTGACCAGGATCAAACAAAAAACCCAAACCTTTCTACCCCCTTTGCTGTTAAGAGCCGGAGACACTTCCATGACTGTGTTTCCCCCACCCCACTTTTCATTGCTCCTCAGTAGATGGAAGGTGAAAGTTTGAAGAAAAAAGTGCTCAGGAAGGAAAAGGGAACAATTTCTGATTTGAAACAAAGTGAACATTTCAAGTTAAGCTCCTTAAAAAAAATTCTAGCAAGGGTTGTGATGGATCATTTTCCCTAACTGCTCTATGAATTATTATTAAAATGTTAATTTATGGAGACATTAAGAACACCTCAGAGTATATTGGTCTCGTGAGAAGTTCCTGGAGTGCTGAGGATGTATCAGAGCTCTCCAGCTGCCTTCTGGCTGCTCTGATTGCCTGCTTTCTAGCTGCAGTGTGATTTCTGAGCTGGTAAGCTCTTCTGCTCACTGATTTTATTCCTGGCTCCCTTTAGCATTTCCTTTTATTTTTATTTGCACTGGGTGGATGCAGTTGGGTGAAGCCCTCTGCTGCAGCCTGGGTTTGCTCTCCCTGGCCTCTGGCTCATTTGGTGGCAGCCACAGACGCTGGTGTTTTGGTGCAGTGCTACAGAATTGCACAAGAAGTTCATCAGACACCGCTGGAATTGCATCATAGGCAGGATAAAATGGCAACGTGCTCTCTCCTGTCACGAAACACCAGAAGCAGGTTGCTGGGAAGGGTTGAGAAAACTCTTCCGTTCCTGTCAGGACCAGGGTGGGTTGTAGTCCTGTGGTGTCAGGTTCTTGAGGGCATTGCAAAACCCACCCCTCTCTGCAACAGGATGCAATGCTCTTCTGTGTCACCACGGGACTGCTGGGGGAAGACCTTTTTATTTGGGGGATATCACAGATTTGGGGCTATTTGGTTTTTGGAGTTTTTTTTGAGCAATCACGTGCCACAGGAATGGAGCTGGACTGGCAAATGCTGGCATGTTCAGGGCATCCAGGAAGTTTTGATGCCTCCCCTTGACCAGCCCTTGACTCTGTGCATGTCCTTTCCATGGCCCCTTGCATTTCGCATGAAGTGAGAGCAGCCAAGGCTGTGGTCAACTGTGTCCTTTTTCTGTAATGGAGAAATTGCTTTAATCTGACAGGCTTTGTGTCCGTCTGTCTCCACTGATAAGATCTCTGGAAAGCCTGGAATGAACCAGAAGTAAATCACTTTCTGTGTAAGGCTTCTGACTTTGTAGCTGGGAAAAAAAAGGATTTTCCTACTAGTAGGTAGAGCATGGAAGTCTTGGATGCCTTGCTCATGGGAACAGAGACCTGGTGGCTCTGTGAGACAGTTGAAAGGAGCATGTTCCTGTGAGCATAGCTAATGGATGTAAATATTAGCTCGCTGTAGAGTTCATGTATCACCGAGTGAAATGTAGTAGTTTATTTTGGCCTCAGGCCACGCAAATGGCCTTGCTCGATACAAGAGAAACTCATCCAAAGCCCGTAGTTGTTCCTGCTTGCTTCGGGGCTGAATTCAGTCTGATTTGTGTGAAATGCAGGAGAGAGTCACTGGAAAATAAGGGTGAGTTAGGACACGCTGTGCATTTAGCTAATGACAAATGGAGAGGGGACCATGAGGGATCTTTATAATGGGAATGATTCCCCACCGCTGTTTACACCCCCTCTCTTTAAGCATCTCAGTTACCAAAAGTTCCTGAATTCCTGCCAGAAGTGCAGCATGTTGGATCTCTCTGTCCAATCTGATGGCGTAAAGATGTTTTATTTTTCTCCAGCATTTCCAAGGGGTAGGAGTACTTAATGTTGTTTCTTCCCTATGGAGTCTTAAGTAACATTGGGAGCTGGTTGTAGGTGGCAATAGAGAGGGGTTTGATAAGCAGCTGGCATTTCAGTTTGGAGCAAGGTGTGGTAGAGGATGATCGGCCCTCTCAGCTGGACCCTAGGGAAAAAAACCCTCACTTTCTTTCTGCTTCTTGACCATTTTTGAAAGCCTGATGGCTTTAGAGGCAGTGCAGCCCTTTCCGTGGACTGTGGAGGGAAGAACAGGCATGCTTCAGATTTCCTTTGTCTCTTTGAGATGAGCCCAGCAGAGGGAAGGCATCGCACAAAGGCTTTTCAGATGTAAGCACTGAAAAGGAAGGATTCAATATCCGCTGCTGGGTTTTGAGTAGTGCAGTTCACGTGTCGCATTCCTGTTAATCTCTGCAATCTTAGGTGTTCTCTGCTTATGCTCAAAGCCCTTCTGTGTACTGCATATATTCTGGGCAGGTTTTCGAGGGACATTTTTAAGGGAGCTCTGTGGCTTCTCCCCCCACGCTTCTAATGCACCCTGATGGAGCAGGTTTCTCTGTCTTCTCATGAGCACATTCCTGACAGTATCACCATGCTCATTACTGCATCTGCCTGGCAGAGCTGAGATGCTTTGATGAAGTTCAGCCTTTTAACCATCTCTTCTCCCTTTGTGATCTGACAGCACCCAGGAATATCAAATGTGACCTTAACCCCTTTAATGAGAGCATCTAGTAGATGTCAGTTTTCATGACTACCAGCTTATAAATTGCATCCTGAAAAACCTAGAAACAGAGGGAAATTTAATTCCAGTGAGTGAGCAGCTCTGAGAGCCTAATGCCAGATACTGGAGCGGGCAGCCAGTGAAACTCTGGCAGTGTACATTTATCTCAAATTACAGGAAATTGTGTTCTGTAACGGGAATGGAAAAGTTTGGGATTGTTTTTTGCTTATCACTGCTGCTTAGAAAGTATAAGCCTTTGCTTAGATCATTTCTGAAAAGTGTACAAACCTGGTGCTTCTTTACTGCTGAGAGTTCCGAGGAGGGTTTGGCTGGGGAGAGCTGGTGGGGCCCTGTCTCGCCCCCACTGCCTGCAGGAGCAGGCTCTGGCTGGAGCAGGCTCTGGCTGGAGCAGGCTCTGGCTGGAGCAGGCTCTGGCAGCCGGCCCCTGGCCCCCCTGTGCCGGTCACTGGCAGCAAACCTCGCCACCTCGGGCTGCTCGGGCGCGGCCGTCCTGCCCCAGTGTCAAACACGTGTGCAGTGCAGATGGGCCACAGCCACTGCCAGTGCTCTCTGCACTTGTTCTTAGAGATGGGCAGAAGGAGCTCTTGGCAAAGGACCTTCTTTTGGGAGTCAAAGCTTGGGATTTCTAGCCTGCAAGGGTCCATTTGACTCCTTGTGCTCCCTGATACAGACTACTCTGGTGAGTTAAGTCAATGAGCTGGGCTGTCCTCTTCAGAGCCATGTCCTCCCAGGCTTGGCAAGCTGCCTGCAGGTGGAGCAACGCTGCCATGAGGGTGCTGTTCTTACGGAATCTTAATGAAATAAAACAGGAATGTGCCAGAATTAAAGGATCACTGGGTGGATGGAGGGATAAACACATACAATCAGTATTAAAAAATGTCCTGAAGTGATAAAACAGTGTCAGATAACCAGGTCTCTGTGCTTTGTCTCCCAGGATGAAGATGGTCAGTGTTCTGCTGGTTTCACTCTGGCTGTCCATGGTCACCCTCACCAGAGGCTCAGGTAAGGACGTGGCATGGGATGGACCTGCCCAATTCTGCTCTCAGGCACAGAGAATAAAACTGTCTGCAGCAAATTTTAAGCATTTACAGTATTTCTGGATTAAATGCTTATGTGTAAAATACTTCAGCAAAATGCATGAACACAATGTTAGTTCTGGGAGGGTATTGTGCAACGCTCTGTGTAGAGATGACCAGTGTGGTGTGAAGGGGTGCATTAGCAAATAGCAACAGCACCTCGACCTAAAAGTGCTTTGCAAACTCAAGCTGTCCCCTTGGTGAGTATCATTATTGCCCTTCTGTGAGGGGTAAAACCAGGGCTCGGCCCATGGAGCTGCCTTGTCACTGAGTTGCAGGAAGGACCCAGGCTTGAACCTGAACTCTGCTATTCCTCATTGGATCCGGAGGGGCCTGAGATTCAGCTCTCCAATTCTGACTCATGCCTCAGCAATGCAAGGGGAGAGGGGAACTTCTAGAGTAAGAGGAGCTCTGATACCCGTCTCACTGAGTCACTTTCCTGACAGGAAATATGTTGTCATGCTCGCAGCTCCTCTGGCACTCGTTCAGCCCAGCTCTTGTGAAGAGGCAGATTGTGCATGTCTCGGCTCCGGACTTCCTATTTGGGGGTGGAAGGAGACAGCATGTGGGGCAGGAGGCAAGTGGAAAGTGGAAAGGGGGGGAGAAGAAAGAACAGGAGCTGGTTTTATGGGGGAAAATGTTCAGAAATAAGGGCTGTGCAGGGATTTGATGAGTCCCCCCATGAACCCTTGTCCCTCTGCAATGCTGGCAAACAAGCAGTTACAATATACCCCGAGCAGCTGAACAGCTCCTCTGTCATTCTCTCTTGGACCACACTGAATTACTGTGGCCAGATTCACAACGTGCACTTCAGCAAGGTTCATCTCAGTGCAGTGTTCATTGCAGAGGCTGAAGCCTGAGAGGTTTCTCTCCTGGGGCTGCCCAAGGGCTGCAGGCATGCACAGTAGGCTGTGATCTTTAGTGGGGGATGTCCCATCCTGGCTAACAGAGGCGGAGGCAAGTGGATGAGCAAAGGGGAAACAGCAAAGGAGAAAGAATACACGGCCTAGGTCTCCTTCACTGAGCCCTAGGTAGTAGGAGTGCGTGGGGAAGGAGGGACCCAGCAACACGGATCTCTGCTGCTTGCTGGGAAAATCCCTGCTTGGCTTGTGCTTCTGGACGAGCTGTTCTGCTCTCCACCAACGCAACATCCTCCTCCCGCTGAGGCAGCATTACAACACCCCACGTGCAGTCATCTTGGGCTTTTGCAGAAATGGGAGGTAGGTACTATTGAATCAGGATTGCCCAGGAAATGTTAGAGCAGCTCTAAAAGCTGACGCAGTCAGCTGGGAAGAAGCTGATTTCAGTCAGGTGAAATGAGCACCCTGGCAAATGGGTCATTCAGGCTTGTGCCAATTGATCTGGCAGAACCAGAACCCTCTGTGCATTTCTGCAGGGTATTTGGTACTTTCTAAATATTTCTCCTTTAGCAGAGATTTGCTGTACAGGGTGGTCAGAACCCTTGTAGAGTGCTGCAAGAATGTAAGTCAAGGGGTGATACATAAGACACATGATCAGTTAAAATACACTTCTGCAAATCCGCTGCAGTGTATGCATTTAATTTCCTGCAGGTCTGTGGGTGTCAGACACACTCTTCACTTCAAAGCTTCCTTTTTGTGCCATGGACTTCATAAACCGGTTTGGGCTGTCAGAATGTCCTTTGTTATTCATGATGGGCTTGGATGACTGTTTGTACTTGGATGGAGGGGCAGCCGTCTGTGCAGCCCTCTGTTTCACTGCAGGGTTTCCTGGGACTGGCACCAAAAAGAGACTGGAGCTCATTTCACCCTTGCAAAGTCATAAATACAGAGCAGTATGGGAGACTGGCCTTGTTCTGGAAATGTTACAGCATTTGGGCTTGCTTTTCCTTCTCAAAGCAGGGTGTGTAGGTGGGGGGAGCAGAGCAGAGCTTATCTGGAGCGAATGCAACAGGGCTGTGCACAGTCTACAGCTGCTCTGGTGGTCACCTAACACCAAGCAGGGCCATGGAGATGGGTGGCTCTCACTGAGGAACCTGGCTTCTGGGATATTTAACATGTGTAGCTTGGTAGGGATTTGTCATTTCAGGTGAGTCCTTTTCTGTGCTTTGACTATTAAGCCATGCAATGCTGTATTGTTGGGGACCAGCTCTGTCTCCAGCCCAGGCTGGACTGAGGAAGGCTGGAGGCAGGGGCAGGAGTCTTGTTGTGGTTTGCTGCCACTTTTCCTGCTCCTGCCATCCTTCCCAGTGGAGCAATCTGGTCAGCAGCACTGCCCAGGGACTGCCCAAGCCAGGGTGCCAGCTCTGCTGAGTCCTCAGCTCTGTGAGCTTACAGAGGAGGTGAGGAACCAACACTTGCTGAATTTCAGCTGGAAAATACCAGCACTACTCTGGCTGCAAGTGGCCTTTCCAACCTTTCCATCCAGTTCAGCTACTATGGCTGTCAGTCTCCCTGGCAGCGTGTCAGAAAGCTTTAGCATTGTGCTTCACCCTGCTTCCTACTGGAGAGAAAAACCCACAAACTTTATTTCCCCTCCAGATTTTGCCTACAGCACTGTAGGCTCTAAACATCTGTTCTCTGGGCTCTGCTGTTTCTGCTGTGTATGGAGGCTGGTGCTGAAAGGGAGGTGCAAGCTGTATGAGGGAAGAAATGTGATCTGAGTAGTGTAGAGAGTAAAAGATGTGGAGCCTGAGACTGAATTGGTGCCTGAGCCTTCTATTCACTCATGCTGAACATGGGGGCAAATCTTTTCCTCGTCTTGAGAATATACATGATCTGCAGTGCATGGGTTTGAATTCCTTACTCCTGACCTTTGGGTCAGTGTTTGCAGTGGTATTCAAGGTCTCCTGCTTTCCTTGCCATCCTAAGCCATCCTTCAGATGGAACTCGTGTTGTAGGATGCTTAATGAACCCAGATGTTCTGATAGCCAGGGGAGGATAACAAAAACCAATGGACCCAGGTCTGGTCATACAATAGTTTCCTTGGCACTACTGAAGTCATATAAATATACACTGGCTTGAAAGAGGTGAAAAACCAACTGGACAAAGAACATAACAGCCAGTATGAATACAGAATAATGTTACCTTCTTGTTTCTGGACAAAGCTGGCCAATGTTAGATACCGACTTATAAATAAGATGTAGCTACAATTGTGCTTCTTGTTCCATTTTTTCTCCTCTCTGCTAACCAGGCTGCTCTCTCACCCTCCAAGAGTTCTCAGCTTTTGCAGGGTGAGGGCTGGGAAGATGACCCTGGTTGGGAGTACTGTCTTAGGGAATTGCAAAAGTAGAAGAATATTGCTGCCAGGAGAGGAGGAGCAGCCTCCTGCTGATTATCTAACAGACACACATAGTGTGAGCGGGTACCTGCTGTGCATAAATAGCCCTTTGGTGGGGGGAATCATCATGTTTGCATAGGAAATGCCTCTGTAGCTCCCTTGGGGGCTGTCAGGCAGGCTGTGTGGTAGGATGAGCCCAGGACTGGCCCAGAATGATACCCCAGCATGGCAGGTAATGGCTGGAAGGCAGCCAGGAGCTTCTCTCCTGGGAGCTTTATTTCAGGCTTTGCTGTTATTTGCTGGATTGTGAACATGTCTGTTTACACTCTCCCATATCAGAGGCTTTCACCTACTTTGGTTTTGTCTGCTCTGAAGTTGGCTCCAAAGTGCCAAGTGTCACCAACTCTTCTGGATTCATGTGATGGCTGGAGCAGTGGAGTTCTGGCTGCAGTGAGAAAGAAACAGAGGTCTGGCTCCAGAGGTCAGAGCCACTGCCTGCACTGTCTCTCCCGAGTGCTGAACTGCACTGTGTGTCTCTCTCATGCTTAGCAAAGAGGCAGAACAGTTACTTTTGGCCAGGGGAAATTTACAGATTAATAAATTACTGTCTGTAAAACACTTTGAAGATGGAAAGCCCTGTGCAGCTCCTCAGGATTATTACTATGTGGCTCTTAGTCTACTGATGGGGTTCTAGTGGCCTTATTTTCCTTATGATTTGTGACAGCCCCAGAAGCTGAGAAGCTTATTTTGGTGTGTAAAGTCAGAAGAAAAATAGATTAAACTGCATTATTGTTTTCTAAAGAGACTAAATCCCTCCCCCACCATCATCTCCTGGGATTTCCTGACTTCCTCCTACTCTTCCAATCTCAGCTTCTTGCTGTCCTAATTTAGGACATGATTTTATAACCATCCATACCCATCTGTGAGCTCCTGTGGTTGTAGAAGTTTATGGCGCTTCGGGGCATGAAGTTATTTGACACTGAGGGTGTTGAAAGGTGCACAGCCCTAGAGTGGATGAAGACAAAAGCCATGGAGCAGAGCTGACCTGGGTGCAGATGTGTCCCTGCAGCCACCAGCCTCCCTCCACACCAGCCAGAGCTGTGCCCACTGAGGAGATTAAACCTCACATCTGCATCTTGTCAGCTGAGGAAATGGGTTGTGAGGGGTGAGCTCTGTGCAGGTGTCACTGTGGTGTGACCTATCTGCATTGAAGAGCAGGAAGGTGGGGAGGAAAGCAGCCCTTTTTAGGTGTGTTGCTGATACAGTAGTGAACAGTCACGTCTGCTCCTCTGTGTGTATCAAATAGGGCATCAGGGACCTGTCTCGTACCCACCTGATCCACTGCATCCCCTCCCACAGTCACAGAGTCGTGCTCTCACTGTCAGACAAAAGGTTTTGTGGCACCCAGGTGGCTGCTGGACTCTTGGACCCTTACAGTGCATTTTGCTGCCTGCTACAGTTTTTCAGTTCCCATCATCATCTGAGGACAACTGCTGCAGCATCTTTGTAATGCAGACATCCCTGTGGGATGGACAGGGAAGAATTTCTGACTGTCTTAAAGCAAGCAACAGAGCACCTGGCTGGGTGCAGTAAATGGGATGCAGAGTTTAGCTAAGCAAGCCTGTTGGCAGAGCCAGGAGTTTAGCCTGGACCTTATCAAGTCCCAGTGGGGTGTCCCAGGCACACAAAGAGCCCCTGCCAGCTTCAGCACAGCTCAGCAGTGGTGCTGATCAGGTAAACCCTGCTTTCATGCTGCCTCTCCTAGGATGACTTTGAAATGGGGTGTTCCATTTCCTGTATCTCTCCTCTTCCTAGGCTGCTCTGCTTTGCTTCATGCAAAAATTTTCTCAATGAAGTGGGGTGGAAAGTAGCTGTTTGCTCTTCTTATCCTTCAGGGAAGCAGTTCATGGCCCTACCTTTATCGTTTTGATCTCAAATTTAAAGAAAGCCTCCAGGAAAATATGTCAAGCTTGCTAGAGGAATCTGAATATAAATTTTTTTGGAGGTTTTTTTTTTGGCCCAGTTGCTGGAGGTAACCAAAATACTCTGCCACATGCAGTAAACAGTTTTATACACAGATAGAGAGTGAAGTCACAGAGCTCACTGTGGAGGAGTTCTAAGAGACACAAATAACAACTACCCCATGTTACAGGCTGTGCTTGATGAGATAAGGCAATTCAGAGTCAGAAGCTCTGGGCTCCATTACAGAATCCTTGTTTTTTGTATGTCTTGCTTTGCCCACTTCCCCTGAAGTCAACAGAAATTTATGCAGTCAGCTTGTTTTTCATGACTTTGGCAGAGGCAGGTTTTTACACCTGTTCAAAGGAGACATTCAGGGTCTACAATTAATCAACCACAATGTACAAGTCCTTTTCGAAACTGAGCCATTCTGCAACAGTAAGTCCTTTTCCTTCTCCTTTTCTCAGCTAGCCTGCCTAGTCAAATGATAAAAGCACTTGGGGAGAGGGAGAGGCTCCATCCCAGTGTGCAGCATCCAGATGAGCCGCTTCTGTGGGGGCATCACAGCTCAGAGGCAACACGGGGTGAATATGATGAGACTTGGGAGAAGTGCAAAACTCGGTCGCCAATGCCATCACAGCAGAACTACATGGATGGGGCTGGGCTGTGTAGGAAGCTTGTGCCAGGACCACTTCCACCTCGTTGCTCTACTGGAGAGGCTGTGGGAGGAAGGCAGTGAGGTTATGAGAGGCCTCTTTGGATGCGTTTCCACTGGAAGTGAGATTATCAATTTCTGCGGAGTTGGCATGGCTTCTAGGCTGAGCCTCCGAGGCAGCACTGAGCTTTTAGAACAGTTTTTAGGTGTTCTGTGACCACTGTCACTGCTGTAGAAGTGGTGAGAGCCAGCTGATCTTGGCTGGGCCTGACCCAACTTCTGCGTCATTCCACTCATGTGTTTGGGTTTGTGCCTCTTCTCCCGGTTAAGGGCAAAGCTTCTCATTTGTTTTGTTCCATGCTTCTCTCCTTCTGCCCTCTTGTATGGTCAGATAGGAGCACTGAGCAGAGAACACAGCCAGGGAGCAGGGGGTGGTCTCATGCAGGGTGAAAAAGGAAGAATGCAGACACAGTGAGGAGAGCGGGGGCTCCTGGCACCGCCATAAACAGGACATGCACCCACGTGTGGTGCTGGCCACAGCTGATGCCTCCTGTGCTCACAGCACAGCTCCTCCATTCATCCTGGCTTCCTCTGCTTCCTTCTCATTGACTGAGCTTGGAAGATGATGGTGAGGACATTTTTTTTAAGGTAGTAACAATTAATTCTTGCTTAATTGCTTTGTGTGATCAGCTTTTTCTGCCTCATCGATGCTGATTTGTGCACCATGATAACAGGCTGGCCTTGCTGTGCCCCTGGGTAGAGGCTGACTTGTACCAGCTTTGCTTTAAGGTGATGGAGCAGGGGCAGATGAAGAAAGCAGGAAGCTGTTGCAGTATGGCTTGGCAGCCCCAAAAAGCCAACTGGGCTCTGGGTCGCAGCAAGGAGGTCAAGGGAGGTGATTCTGCCCCTCTACTCTGCTCTGGTGGGACCCCAGCTGCAGTGGTATGTTCAGCTCTGGGATCCCCAACATACAAAGGACATGAATCAGTAGGAGTGAGTCCAGAGGAGGGCACAAAGTTGATCAGAAAGCTGGAGAACCTCTTCTAGAAAGACAGACTGAGAGAGTTGGGGCTGCTCAGCCTGGAAAAGAAAAGGCTCTGAGGAGACCATAGAGCCCTTCCAGTACAGAAATGGGCTACAAGAAAGCTGCAGAAGGACTTTTCACAAGGGCGTGTAGTGGTGGGACAAGGGAGAATGACCTTAAGCTTAGGGAGGGTAGGTTTAAATTTGATATTAAGAAGAAATTAGAAGTGTGGGGCACTGGAACAGGACACCCAGAAAAGCTGTGGGTGCCCTGTCCCTGGAAGTGTTCAAGGCCAGGAAAGATGAATCTTTAAGCAATGTGGTCTAGAGGGAGGTATCCCTGCACCCACAGCAGGGGTGTTGGAACTGGGTGCTTTTTAAGGTTCCTTCCAACCCAAAGCATCCTGTGATAGTCCAGCCCCATCTGATGCTGCAGCTGAAGTGGTGTGAGGAACAGGGATCATTCAGGTGGCAGCACTGATGGCTTCGTGTCCTGCTGTCACTGCATGGTCCCAGTCTGCATGCAAGGCAGGGCCCCTCAAGGCACATGAAACCAGGGTGGGCATCCTTATCCCTCACCCTTCTGTCCTTGCCTGCACTTTGTCTTCCAGTTCTGGAGATGGGTGTTTCCTTCTACCATGCAGCCTCTCTCCAGCCTGTATGATCCTCACCCCTTTTCCTGAGCAGGGCTGTGCAAACAGGACCATTTCTTGCCTCTTTCCTGCCTTGTCTGTCCCAGGTAGGTATTACAGGTCATAGGCTGCCTCGCTGTGTAATTGCAGAGCATTCAGCAGTAAGAGGGGTCAAGGCATTTGCAGTGCTCTTGATGGGTACTGAAAACAAAGTGGCTCCTTTCAAAATCGTTTTGCAGAGGCATTTCTAGGAAGGTGCATTTGTGGGATGGTGTATTTTTAGAGAATTTTCCTGTATCCCTCAGGTGTGTGTGTAGTGCTCCATTTGCTGCAGCACAGAAGAGATGTGGAGTTGGATATTGCTCCATTCCTCACTAGTTTCCATTTGTTAGTGAACCTCTGGAGTCACAGCATGAATGCTGGTCCCACTTAATTTAATCAAGAGCTACTCTTAATTCCAGCAGCTGTTTTGTGCAGGAAACATTTCAAGACAGAAGAAGCTCACTTCTGAGGCTTAGCCAGTGAAAACAAGTGTGAGGTGCTGCAAATGGGCACAGCACCATAGAAGTTGGTGCTGTTTCTCACAATTAGAATGGGATCCTTGCATCTTGTTTCTGCAGTGCTCCCTCAAATATTGTTTCTGGAATCAGGATGTACCAGTGTGTGTGTGTATATTTTTTTTTTTCCGCAGTGGGACTGCTTTATGCCAATGAAGGGTCAGTCAAGCCACTTTTTTCCAGGCTATCTCCAGTTTAGTCTGACACACAAGTAGTTGCAGGCTGATATTAGCAGCAAGTAGGCTCTCAATATCCAGTAGAGCTTAAAATAGTGGAAGAAGCACAAAACATTTTGGGGAGCTGTTGGATGCAAGTAAAATTATAGCAATAATCATAATGTGAGTATCCCCTCTACTTTATGCATGTGTATGGACATGCATACCCAAGCTGCTGGGCTCTGCTGCAGAAGTGCCACCACAGCAAAGGTTGCTGTTGTCACAGGGAGAAAGCAGAGCACCATCACAGCTGAGGAGGAGGAGGCTCACAAAGGCGTGTGTGAGGGGTGCCCTGCAGTCCTCACACGTTGTATCAGGAGAGCCTGGCTGTCTTGGGCATAAAACACCCCACAATGTAGAAATAGTGTAACTGCCAGCACAGGGAGGAGGGAAGCTGTGCAAAGCACCACAAATTCTGTCCTCGGTGTTTTATGTGTTTAGGGCCTTTTGCTGCAGCCTGCGGTGTTCCTGCCATCCCTGCCCTGAGTGCTGGGTCGTGGCATTGCTCCCTGAGCCCTCTGAGTCGTGCTGGGTGGCCTTGCCCTGGCAGCCAGGAGGAGCCCTTGCCTTGGGAGGGAGGCAGAGCCTGAGAGCTGCTCCTGTGCCCTGGGTGAAGCTGTTCATTACCAGCAGCTACAGGCTGTGGCTGGGGTTCAGCTCAGAGCGTGCAGCACCCCAGGGCAGGGCACACGTGGGCAGCCTTAGCACCACCTGTTTGCTGTGACAGTGTCCCTGAAGCCAGGCCAACTCTGAGACAAAACCTCCAGGTACAGCTCTTACAGCAAAACAATAACAGCCCCCTCTTCCCAAGCCAAGAAGGCAAGGCATGGGCATTGTTTTAGAGAAATGTAGGGAAAAAAAATAAAATAGTTGTATTTATTTTCAATAACTCATTCAGGTTGAACGGGTAAATAGTTTTACAGTTCTGATTTATGGGCTGTTGCAAAATGCAAGAGCTGCTCATGCAAATTTCATTGATCTTGACTCCAAGAATTTCAGTACAGTAATGTTTTATATAGTTTTCTCTCTTCCCAGTCCTGCCATTTGAAGTAATAAGGATTTGCCTTTATGCAGCCCAAGAGGAGTCACAAGTCAGGTGCTGGGAGGAGAACCTGGGCATCCTGATTTACAGACCCAGGTCTGCTCCTGTCAGAGGAGAAGCCTTTCTTTACAGAAAAAAAATGCCCTGTCTCCATGAGTAACAATCCATGCTTTATCATGCAGTTAGCAGGCACTCTCTGCAGGCTCCTTTGTCTCATTACCACTCTAAGGACACTTGACCATGCCTAATCCATGGCCCCACCAGCAGAAAGCAGAGTGCTGGTTCCAGCTGACCCTGATCATGGTGATGATGGGTCATTATGCCCACTATTCCCGTGGTGTGAGGCTTCCCGCAGTGGTTTGATCTTTCAAAAAGAGCCTTGGCTCTGCCTGTGCTAGCAGCCATAGTGGGTGATGCTGTGCACTTCTGTATGTTTTTAGATGACGAGCATTCTCCAGCCATTTGGGTTTGGGGTTTCTATGAACAAATGCTTGTGCTCTGGGTAGCTTCACTGCCTCTTCCTAGCCCAATTTGTTCTCTTCCTCCAGAAGTAGCACTGTCATATGGGTGTTTGGCATACTGCAGGAGGAGCAGTGCAGCTTGCATTTACATTTATGTGTAAACCCGCCAGAAAACATTTCTATTCTTACTGGCCCAGATTCCTCCTGCCCATGACTAACCATTGCTGAGCCACAGGAGTTAGCATCACTGCCTTTAAGTGCTGCAGGCCTGTCTTCTCAAAGGTTTGTCTCTGCTTTTTTTTAATTAAGTATGAATTTGGAAGCAAGCTACATCCCACTGTCTATTTAGGGAAGAATAAATGCCAGAAATCCTGCTTTGGGCCTGTGAAGTCATTTCAGAAGAATTCAGACGAACTGGGCTCAAAGAGCCTATTGTATTCTGTTTCTCCTCTCCAGTCTGAGTTCTTCTAATATCTGCAAATGGGAGAGGCTTTGCAGTGTCGTCTCTGGTGAGCCTGTGTGTGATGTGCTGAGACACTGCTCCCAAGGACTGCTGCAGGCAGCACACCCCTCTCCTGTTTGACTCATTTTGGCTTCTCAGACGTCAGGCTGCCCTAGCAAATGCATCCCAGCAGCTGCAAGAGAGGCACTGGGAAGTGTGCCATGCTGTGCTCTGCCCTGTCAGCGTGGGGAGACAGGAGGGGCAGTGACAGCAGCCCCTCCGTGTGTCTCGGCTGGCTCTGGCAGGGCAGGTTGCTCTCAGGTTTGCTGACACCCTGGTACTGTGCTTTGCTTGCTCTGAGTCCCTGCCTGCCTGGACATCCCGATGGGTAGGAGGAATGGAGTGGAGTCCTTAGAAGAGATATGGGTTTGGACTGTGCTTTTTGTCATGAAACTGTTTGTTAATGACAATAATACTTTTTTTTTTTAAAAAAAGTAATTAGGAAAAAAAAGGCACTGTACAGCTTTTTCTCATGCTGGACAGTTTCTATGTCAGTCCATGTCTGCTGTGGGTCACACTGAGCCTGTTGTTGAACTGTGCTTGGGGTTTGCACCTGGGCACTGCCTGGGAATGCAAGAGAACCTGCTGCTACCTCCTCCATACTGTCCCTTCTGCCCCTCAGCCTCTGGTTCTAAACTTCACTGTCAGCAGTCTCTCTGTGTCACTTATTAGTGCTTGTACCATTGTGTTACCCTGGTGTGCACAGGTGTCACATGAATCCATCTCAGGAAAGAAAGTCCTCACTTCTGGAACCCACAGTCCAGCTTCTTCTGGCAGGAAAAGTCACCCACAACTCAAGGGAGGGTTGATGTTTGAGTTCTTATTTTTTTTCATCCTATTTCAGCCCATCTATTTCCATCTTCCATATCATTGTGTATGGATGCACACACACCTCTGGCATGGTTGTCATCCAAATTTTATTTTCCCACATAAGACTTCTGAGGTAAATTTTCTTGGAGCTCTCTAGGAAGCCTAGTTTTATTCAGGAATATCTTATTCTATTGTCCTGATGGGAGATAAATAGCTTGGCAGAAACACTGGAGGTATACAAATGAAAACAGAAGTTTCCAGGTTCTCTAGAAATGAACACAATGTTCTTGCTCTGTTTTACAAAAGCCCAGTTTGCTTTCATTGCAAACACTATGGTTTGTCCTCTGATTTTAATGGGGGCAGGAGCAAGGGCTGTGGGGAGAGGGGGCAGAAGTGTTTTCCTCCTGCAGACTTGCATGCCTAAGGCACCTTGTTCTTCCTGGCTGCAGAACGCTGCGATGACTGGGGTGTGGACACCATGAAGCAGATCCAGATTTATGATGGGGAACCTGCCAAGATCAAATGCCCACTTTTTGAGACCTTCTTGAAGTACAACTATAGCACGGCCCATTCTGCTGGCTTAACCCTGATCTGGTACAGGATCGCGCAGGACCGGGATCTGGAGGAGCCCATCAATTATCGTCTCCCGGACAATCACATCAGTAAGGACAAAGACACCCTTTGGTTCTGGCCTGCTCTTCTCAATGACACTGGCAATTACACCTGCATGTTGAGGTAGGTTGTCTGGTGCAGCTTCTGTACGTCTTCAGTGCAGTCAGAGGACTTCTGTGGAGATGGGGAAATGATGCTGTTAGCACCAGATCTTTCTGTGGGGAGGCAACCATTTAAATAAGCATTAATGGGAAAAGAATGTTACAATTATAAGACCGCTCAGTGCTGAGCCAATTTACATGGCAATAATGCTTGGAGCCTTGCAGACACTAATGAGCATGCCTCTCCTTGCTGCAAGTATCTGTGAAAATATTATTGCTGAGCCCATGGCAAAATCCACAGGCGCTCACCATTAAGAAGTGATCTGCATGTCTAGAGTAAAAATAGCTTCAGATGCAGGGGTAATGTTTTGACTGCACGCTAATTTGGCAAAGATTCATGAGATCCAGACTTCTAGGAAATTAAGTGTCTCTAACTGTGGTGCAAAATGAACATAGCATCTGCTATGCACAAAAGCTCTTTTTGATCTTCCTCACGTTGTCTTTTGTATGTGTCTTTGACCTTATGATCTGCTTTAGCAGCAGGGGGGTGGATGTTGCTTGTTAGTCATCTTTAAAGGCTTTTGTGAGCTTGTGTGGCCACTTCTGGTAGGGTTTTCTTTCCCATTTATAAATGAGTCAGCTAAGGCTGTACATACCTCATCAGCGCTATGATGCTCGTTATTGCAGATGTAATTTCTATTTCATTCCACTGCTGTAGGAGTAAACAAGTTTCAACTAATCAGCCCTGCTCTCGTCCACCCTTAGGAACACAACCTACTGCAGCAAAGTTGCGTTTCCCTTGGAGGTTGTTCCGAAAGACCAGCACTCCTGTGTGAGCCATTCCATAAAACCCACTGAGGAGATGTTCTACTTGGAGCATGCCAATCAGAAGATCACGTGTCCAGATATTGATGGGTTTTACCCTGCCAGTGTGACACCAACTGTCAAGTGGTACCTGGTAAGCAGGACTTACGTGAGCAGCAGGGGGATGCAGTGGTGTGTGTGAAAAAGCAGTGGTTGGCCTGAATGTCATGGAACTGGGTTCCAGAAGTTCCCCAGTGATGATGCTGTTAATGAAGCTTTACTAATTTTAAGAGCTCTGCTTCCATTGAGTTCAAGAGTAAAACTGCTCTTGGAAAGGAATTGAGAGCTAACACTGAAGCTTTTTTGACCAGCATGCACAAGTGAAAAATACTCCTAGGAAGGATTTAGGTGGCTCAGTTCAGTTATGGGCAGTGTGCCTGACCTGCTCTGTGAGCCTCTCAATTCCCTGTAGGGGAAACTGTCATTCATATTCGCTCTTTAAAAAAACCCACCAGTTAGTGAAAATGGCATCCTTTCCAAAATCCTCTGAGGTCAGGAGGTGAAGCTGGACATCAGGCTCTGCGAGGACAATGGGTGTCCTGTTTGACACAATTCAGCAAACCTCTTTTCTTAAGACTGAGACATGTCCACCCCACCCACCATATTTTCCTGATGATTATACTGTCTCCAGCCATCCTCAAGCTCTTGCCTACAGAATTACTGCTCAATTTTATTAAATTTGATCTCACTCTTTCTCTCTAGGTGGATGCCTTTAGTCAGTAGAGAGTAAGAAGTCTCAGGGGATGTAAAGACAGAGAATTATGGGAATAAATTCTTTAATAATATCCTATAAAGTGCTTTTGTATTTCTAGATAGAAGATTTTGTATAAATTAATTTAATAATAATAAGGGAAGTTGTCAACAAATATATCTGCTGGTTTAAAAAACAAATTAAAAAGACCCAGACGAAAAACCCCACCTCTAAAACCCTTCAGGAAAGACTTCCTCTTGTATCAAGAGGAGCCGTTTCACTCTGGTAGTTTAAATGCTTTACTTGTATCGTTCATTGAAATTCACATCTCAGCAATCAATTAGCAGAATGAAACAAAAAGCCCCTTGGAAGTAATTTTTCAGGCAGCAAGTCATCCCATGCCTAATAAAAATCATTAAAAATGGTATATGACCCCTGTCTTAAACTACCCCATTAGGATGTATCTGATTTGGAAATGTACCATTCAAAAATAATCTCTTAGAAAATGTGCACATCTTTGGATTTTATGACAATCAAGATGTTATCTGCATAACCTCTTTCTGAAAAGGGATCTCCAGCTTGGTATTTTGGCAGTTTTCCTGCCTCACCTGACAGAAAGAGAGGAGTTATTAAGGCTTATGTACTACAGATTCTCGTTTTCTATTTGCAAATTCTGGGGCCTCATCCTCAGCTGAAGTCAGCCAGGAGAGCTTGATTAGTCCCAACAGATGGACATCAACAGGGTACATGTCCTTTAGTCTTAGTATCCATTTGCGAATACGTCATAATTTTCTTTTTGTCACTTTCTACTTCTATTCTTCACTCTGCTGAGGTGCTCACTTTGATTGCCAAGATACTTCTGGATTAGACATCTCTCTGATTGTAAAATTTTCTGTGTTTAAGGTGGGATAAAGCTATTAGAGTGATCTGCTTCATCACTTCATTTTCAAGGTGAACATAGCAGTCTATACTCCAGCATACTCAAAGTTCATGGTATTTAGGTCTGACCTACATCATGATCCCAAGTGCCACGTTAATAGATTAAAAACAGATCTTTGTAGTAGCATTTAAAACAATATCTGTACTTTTGAATTCCAAACTCAAGTGTTTTTCTGCCTGACTGCAGAACTGCAACTCAGTGGACGGCTTCTATGAGCGATATCCCCAGGGGCCCAGGCTTGTCATTGGCATTGTCCGCAGTGCATATAAAGGGAATTACACTTGCATTGTGACATTCAAGGACCACGGAAGAACCTATAATCTCACCAGAACCATAAAGATGAAGGTGGTGGGTAAGAATGACTTTAAAATGTGTAAAATGCATGTGGATAACTGCAGAAGTGGTAAAAACAGCTGGAAGAGTTTGTTGCAGGATCCATTTGTGGCTGTATTCAGTCTGCATTACTCATCTGACCTGCTGTGTTTTTCCTGCTGGGGTCAGAATTGTGTGACTGCCCAGAACATGTTGTAGTAGAGGTCTCTCCCACCACCATGTCAAATGCCCCAAACACAGAGTGGCCAGGCTGAGACTGGTGAGGTTCAGCCCATGAGATGGCCAGGGGTACCCTCTGCTGGCATGTGAATGCATAACCCTGGCACTCCTGCTTGTGGTCTCCTGTGGCCTTTGCTTATCACTGTTTGTGGGATTGTCACTTTATAGCCAACTTGTGTCTATTTTCTTGGAATCTCAAAGCCATGTGTGGTGGGGTTGAGATTGTTAATCAGCCAGGCAGAGCTCCAGGTACCCACTGCTTGGATATGTCCATCCCAGGCACAAAGGCTCAGCCTGCCTGCCAGGGAATTACAGAGTTTAAAAACCTAGTGAGAATGTAGGATACAGTCTGAGTTCCATTGAAACAGCTCTCTTAAGGGTTGATATAAATATTTGTGACAGGAAATGATGTTTGTTTTTTAGAAGCAGCAGTAAATGAATCTGGTGCAGGTTATGCCTCGTGGGAGATGAGGAGGTTATGGAGCTCTTCTAATGTATGAGGCCCAAACTAGTTTACCTGAGCTTTGGTGGAGCCTCAAAATTTGGATCTGGCGCTGAGTTTGGGAACTAGGATTAGATCTGTGTGTGCATGGAACTCTGCAGCAGGAATGCATCATGAGACTGGGGAGTGTGCAGTGCGGTGTGAGGGCATTGGGAGTGAGGCTGCAGGGATTCCGGGTTTTCATGAGGTGTGGGTCCCCGTGGGGGCTCTCTGTTGTCTCCTGCAGGATCTCCAAACAAGGCCTTGCCACCACAGTTCACCTCTCCAAATGAGAAAGTTGTGTACGAACTGGAAGCAGGTAAAGTCCAACACTCTCAGCCTGCCAGTGGGACAGGGAGACCCAGCCAGGCACAAAGCCCTCCCCTTCCCCTGCATCCCTGGTGCTTTCCCTCGTGGAGCACACCAGCTGCCACGAGTTGCCTGGTAGGCAGTGTGAGCTGCCAGAATAGGAGAGCACAGCTTTAAAAGTTGATTTTTTTTTTTTTTTGCAAGCACAAATAAAGACAGATATTCAGGCATGGAGATGCAGAACTGCAGCTGCAGAAGCAGATGAAATGGGGACACTCAGCTGCTTAGGAGAATTCCTGTAGGACCTTGTCTCAGCCCTGGCCCTGGCTGTGGCTTGCTCCCATCCTCCCTCATTCACCACCTAGAGTGGCTTAAGCCTTCTAGCCAACTCTTGCTCATCCCTCCCTTTTTTTGGCTGATGACTTCCTAATTAATGACAGCTCTCCTTCTGCTGACCTTGCTGCACTGGGTAATGGGGTACCACACCCTTTCCCTCACCCCTTCCCCCACACCATCAGTTTTGCCTAATAGCTTTTTGGAGCAATTTCCTATATCAAATGGATTGTGTCCCATTATATTGCTGTAATAAATGGGGTGCCAATGATAATGATTAGCACCAGAGTCTTCACTTTAAAGAACAGCTCTTTTGGCTCAGAAGGTCAGATTTCATCCAAAATCCTTTGTAAGATAAAATCACTTACAGGCTGACCACAGAGATATTCACACTCCCAAGGCTGATCTTGAGCAGAAGTCAAATTTCTGAAGAAGTATTTCCACACCAAAATGCTTTTGTGGAGCTTGGTCCTTCACTTTATGGCACCTGTCCCCTGTGCAGTGGGGTTGATTAGCAACTGCCTGGCTTTCCAAGGAAGTGATTGGCATGGAGCACATCCCTTTGGGTGGGTCACTTGGTACAGTCAAAGAATTTGTAACACATTTGAGAAGGCAAGATATTTTTTTCTATATATCTGTCTGTCACAAATCATCATGTCCACGGATGTTAAGCTGTTATTACTGTTTATGTCAGAAAGTAGATGTTGGCCTCATTCCATCCTGGAGGGAGGCAGAGCTCAGGCTGGTTGGATTTTGGATAGCACAAAAGTAAGGCTGGTGCTGTTACTGCTCTGCAATACCTTTTTTCCTGGGAGATGATGGTACTCTCTTTGCAGGTGATGATCTTATCCTGCCCTGCGAGGTTTTCTTCACGTTCCTGAAGGACTCCCGGACTGAGGTGTGGTGGACCATAGATGGGAAAAACACAGATGACATCACGGACCCCAAGATAAAAGTCACACAAAGGTAACATGTAACATGAACCTTCATTTTTATCTAATCCTCTGGGTCCTGTGTGGGCACAGGTATGTGACAATCCTAATGGAGTGTGCAGTCTCTGTTAATCAGAAGCCCCTGTGTCTGCACCATGCTGTGATGAGCCCCAGGAGCTCCAAGGAGCAGGCCTCCAGACCTGGACAGTGTCATAGCTTACAGATGGATTTGAGGGAGCTTCGTCAACCAGTTTGCATCATCATTTGTTCAGGTCCTGGTAGTGATGCCAATAGCTGGTGCTGTTGTGGGACTCATAAAACAGGGGCAGACAATTCTATTTAGAGGAGTGTTCCCAAATAGCATAAGGAGTAAAAGTGTTTCAGAAAAACAGAGGCTGAAAACAAAAATGTAGTATTATACATAGTATTGATTAGGAAGAATAGAGATTCAATCACATAAAGAACCCAAATGAGGATCAAAATCCCATTTGCTGGATGCTGTATTGCAAGTGGAAGGCAGTCACTGCCCCAGTTGATTTGCAAACCAATGTAGAAAAAGGAAAGGCAAAAGGAAATACTGTATCCCCATTTTGCAGATGGTCAATTCAGGCAGAAAGAGACAAAGTGACTCATCCAGGACTGCATAGGAAATGTGACGTGAGCTCTGAATCTTGAGTTCATGAGATCTTCTTGTTTATAGGCAAGAACTTTAATTTTCTCTAAAAGACAATGTAGAACAGCTGCTATGAGAAAATTATGAGTGGTAAAATAAATATTAAGGAAAATCAGATAAAGGAATAGCTGCAGCTGTGTTAAAATCTGAAGTGTATATCGATTTATAAATACCAGTTTATGTGTTTTGGTCTTTTTAAAGAAAGGGGTTATATCAGGGAAAGGAATATCTTGCTGCACTTTCACACGTGTAACGCTCTAGTTTTTCTCTTACAGTGAAATTACTGGGGATTTTGCAGACAAAACTCTGATAAGGACCCTAGCAGTTGCAAAAGCCACAGCAGAGGAGCTGAAGCGGAATTACACTTGCCACGCCAGGAACGCCAAAGGCGAGGAGCGCAGCCAGGCTGTGGTGCGCGTGAAAGGTGCGGTTCCTGCAGGGCAGGGCTGTGCGGGGAGGCTGCTCGGGGCAGGGCTGGTGCTGCTGCCTTCAGCCTTGCCCTGCAGAACAGCCAGGGAGCAAAGAATTCCATCGGGCCTTTTCGCCTAACGCAGTCTGTTGCGTAGGCGCTGCTGTCACACGCTGGGTTAACGGGTGTTGGGGTAAGGAAAGAGTTACTCAGAGAACGACAGCAGCAGCAGCAGTGTCTGACACAGCGAGGGCCTGAGACAGAACTGGACAAACGAGTTTCTCCATCAACATAGAACTGTACACTCTCCACGCTCATTTACTATGGCTCTGGAGAGAACAATGGAGAGTGTCAAGAGGAGAGATTTATTGTAGGACTGTGATTATGTCTGTAAGCTGTAACAAAATGAAAAGCTCTTATGAGTAAAGAGAGATATACTGATGCTTCTGAATAAACATCAGATTCACTCTTTCTCTGCTGGTGGGTCTCATTCCTTCATGTATTGCAGTCATACTGCACCACTTCTTGGAGGCAGGGAACAAAGGGCCCTTCTACGGACAAATTCCTGGGAAGAGAAAGGAGTGAACAGATCTGCTGTCTTTATCCCATCCATGTACCAGAACTGTAGCAGAGCTGAGGGGACAGGCTGCTTGAAATTATTTCAGGTTATTTGGCTCTGTGAGGGTTTTGTATGACACAACAGCTAATAGTTTGGCATCCTCCAGAAGACAGTCTGCACTCGCTGGCATTGCTCAGGGAGTGAGACAGTCACACCACGATGCTCTGTGGTTTTACTCCTTGCTGTCATGATTCTGCAGTCTAGATACAGCCACCTCACCATGGATGGTATAGATTGATTCAGCTCTCTTCTGTGTGGGTTTTTACTGCATCTTTTTGCATCAAAGATTTTGTTCTTGTTTCCCAGGTCCACCTCTCAGTAATAAAAGCTACGTGAGGCTTTCTGATTAGGGCAGATTTTTCTGCCTCCTTATCAGCTTCATCTAGAGCTTCAAGACCTGCTTTTACCTTAAGTCAGACATCCCCTCTCCCACAGGGAATGCTGCCATGCCTTATGTAACTCCTGCCAGACACCTTCTTCTCTCTACTCTGCATTGCAAGCATGGGAAGGCTCAGGGGGTTCTTTACTGGAAGATCTTTTTCTTCTTGGTATTTGTCCTCCTTCTTTTTTGGTCTCATTTCTTTGAGACAAACCTTTTTCTGGATTGTTAGGGAGGAACAATAGACCACACATGTAACTGAGAAAGGCTGAAACCATCTGCCAGTGTGTTCATACTCCATATATAATTCTTCTGGGGTGATAATATTTGTACATGTAGCAGAAGTGAATCTGGAATACTCAGATTCTTTATATAACAGTGCCTAAATACTGTTTTCTAGTGGACTGATCTGTACTATCCTCTGTTTTCCTCCCCATGTCTGTTCTTGGTTAGTTGACTGGGTTTGCTCTGAGCAGACATGGTGTCCTGGTTTAAGGAAAATTTGGGAGGAAACCCTAGAAGGGGTCTCCTCCAATCAGCTGCCTTCAGCAGCTCCTACCCCCAACTGTTTTGGGAGAAAAATCTCCTTAGAGAAAAGTGGAAAAAACTTTATTTAGCCAGAAAAGTATTCATAAGCATCAAAATTGAACAATATTAAACAATAGAACCTGTCGTTGCTCTGAAGTCAGAAAGTCTTTTTATGGGTGTGGCTCAGTCAGTTTCAGTCTCTCCGGGGCTCAGGAGAGGCCCGGTGTGCAGCTTGGGGGGCTCCTAGGCAATTGTCCTGATGTCCTGGACCCGAGAGATGCTGAACAGTCCCAGAAGAAAAAAACATAGTTCAGGTAAAGTTCTTCCTTCAGCCAACCAGGAAAACCAGCGAAAAAAGCAAGGAAAAACTCCCTGTCTCTCTGTCTGCAAAAGCCAAGAGCTCCAAGAGAGTGCCGAGAGCCTTACCTCTCTCCCTGTCCGTGCTGCAGAAAGCACAGTCTGTCAGCAGAGGAATTCTGGGGGAGTTGGGTGCAGTTTCTGCAGATGAACTGCGTGCTGCTTCTCCCCCCTGCCCTTGCTCTCTCCGTCCAGCCCCACAAGCACAGAACTCGACATCCAGCAGAAGCAGAACAGACAACTGGGGATACAAGCATCATAAAATCACCCTAGGACACATGGTTACCCACCACTTCTTCCTGCTCTGTTCCACAGCAAAATCCAAGAACCATCCCTAGCTCCTTCTGGGAGAGCAACCTTAAGCTAACCTCATTGCAGCCCATCCCACTGCACATCCAACAGGAGCATCAGGCATGCCAGAACTTAACCCTCAGCACCTAGCTTACAGATTTTAGCAAGTGGCTCTATGTCTTGGCTCCAACTCTTTCATTACATTAGTTCATATACATTTCTTTCTTTTTCTAGATGATTTCCCTCTTCTTCTCATGTACTTCTGCTGCTTATCACCTAATGAACATTGATAAACTCCTTCAATTTTCAATTTTGTAATTCAGTTTTTTAGCAACTTATTAAATATTGGAATTTGGTGGTGTTTTTACTCCCTGTTGTTCTTTTATTGTGCAGTTTGGCAGTGTGCACATCAGCTGCTACCAACAGAGTTGCCCAGGGATACAGTTGGAAATTTTCTGTCCTTAGTACAAAGAAGCAGCAGTGGTGTGACAGACAGTGTATGAGTTGAAGGGGGTCTGTGATGTTCTGGCTTGATGGCCCCAGGTTGTCCTGTTTGTTTGCAAGCTTTTCTGTAAGGAGCTGTGATTCTTCTTTCATGGTAGGCAAGAGTCAGGCCATGGCTAGTTGTATCCTGGGTGTCAGTCTGGGACAAGCCTCGGCACCTGTGTCTGTTTGGTAGGGTAGGAGAATGGAACCATTGCCTTTATTTTGCTGCAGATGCTTTATCTGGATCTCTTAGAAGTCAGAGCAGTTGTGTTGCCCCAAGATCTTGCTGATACGGCTGAGAAGGTCACGTTCATGTTCTGGCTTTGGACTGTGCCGGTTTCTTGCACCAACAGGTCAATCTACCACCTGGCTGCTCCCGTGGGCTCGCTCAGAGACAGAAGTCCCAGCTATGGACTTGCTCTTCCAGCACAACCAGACCTAACGACCCAGAGTGGGGCTCCAGGGTGGCCAGCCATCACGTGTCCTGTCAGAAAAGCCTTGGGTTGGCCACCTTACTTTGAAGGGTCAGCTTGGCTCCTGGCTGCTCCTCTGTGGTGTTTGGCTGCATGTAACACAAGCTTATTCCTTGTTGTGCCTTTTTCTTTCTGCCTCCTTATCAACTGAAGGCCCAACCTGTTCTTTAAACCTGACCTCCTGTTTATTTTCCTACCCAGCTGTAGGACCCAAGTACACCGTGGAGCTGGCCTGTGGCCTGGGGGCCACCATCCTGCTCGTTGTGGTGCTCATAGTCGTCTATCATGTGTATTGGCTTGAAATGGTCCTCTTCTATCGGGCTCATTTTGGAACAGATGAAACCATTCTAGGTAAGGAGTTAATGAGCTTTCATTTATTTGTCCTGCTGCAGGCCAGACCCTTTGTTTTCCTACAGGAATTTTCCTGTAGGTTAATTTTAACCCTCTTCACAGCACAATGACATTTTGACCTTCCATTTCTCTACCTATGTGCAGTTGTGTGGGTCATTTTAGAGCAAGAGGAGTCAGGCTGTTGGCTCAGGGAAAGAGAGAAAGTCCTCTGTATTCTCTGCAGAGGTGGAGCATGGACATGCCAGGCTCCCGGGGGCACTGCCCTGCTGATCTAGCTGTGTCATCCAGTTTAGATTGTCAAGATAAATCATCAGATTTCAGTAAATCTCTGGTTTCCCTGGTGACTGTATGTAAAGGATTCATGATCTGATCCAGAGCGATCTGCTTTAAAATGTGGGAAGGCATCCAAAAGGATGGATGTGGAAATCACTGTTCTGTCCTCAGTTCTTCCACAGCTTCCCTGTGTTACTGGGAGTTCATCGCTAGGGACTTTGAGGTGAGATCTGCTCCTCTGGAGGAGGAGGAGGGTGTTTGAGCCCTTGCAGCTTGTGGTGTGAAGCTGCCACGGGGGCGCGGTGGCTCTCGGAGGGAGTGGGCAGGGTGCAAGTCTCTGTCTGGTGGGACTGCTCCTGTGGATAGGCAACAGCGAGAGGCAGCAGAGGCAAAGATGTCAAAAGCCTAAAGAAGGCTGGACAGAACGGGTTGGTCCGTGGAAATCGACGTCCCTTAACCTGCAGTGCCTGGGCTCCAAGTGAGCCCTCCTACCTGCTTCTCTTGCAAGTCAAAGGCCCAGCAGGGGCAGTATGACAGGTGTCCCTTGTGCTGTTTGTGTGTCCCTGTGCTGCCCAGACGGGAAGGAGTACGATGTGTACGTGTCCTACGCGCGCAACGCAGAGGAGGAGGAATTCGTGCTGCTGACGCTGCGGGGAGTCCTGGAGAACGAGTTCGGGTACAAACTGTGCATCTTCGACAGAGACAGCCTCCCTGGGGGAAGTGAGTATCTCACAGGGGCCTGTGCTCCATGCACGTCCTCTCTTTATTGTTCTTGGAGGCACTGATCATTGATTGCAGCAAGCCTATCCAGATTATCTTTTGGTTTTTTTCATCACTGTTAATGAACTCTTTTTGCCGTCTTCTAATGTTTTTGCTTCACGTGGCAGTGTTGCAGATGCTCCAAGCCAACAAAAATGCTGCTGTGGGCAAGTGATGGTGGGTGGTTGGTTGTTTCAGTTGCTCTTTCCAGCAGTGATGTGCAGGAATGTCAGCATGGGGATCCAGAAAACTGACCTCCATGCAAGCCCTCTAACCTGCCCTAAAAAAATGGGATGAAGTCAAGGCTAGAAGAAAAGAGGCAGGGGAAGTGTTATACTGGATCAGACTGGTAGCTCACTGAGGGTAATAGTGAACGCTTGTAAAAACCATGAGTGTCTGCTTCAGGAAGGAGTGGAAGGTGTCAGACTCAGTAAGAAGATAGCCTGCATCCCATTCATCCTCATTAATTAGGGAGTTTGTGTCTAATATGGCATACAATTAAGCTACTATTATTAAAAGTACTTTGTTGCAGTGAGACTCACCTTTTCAGTAAGATGTAGTCTTTTTTCACTGTTTTTTTTATTTCACTGTATGAAATAAATCATACAAGGTTTTGGACATAGTGTCTGTTGCAGGGCAGCAAGGAATCACCAAGAATGGAAGATTGTGAAACTCTTGAGATACACATACCTTCACACAAGTTACACAGCAAGGGCACAAATCTAGACAACACTCTTGATTTTCAGTTTTTTGGATGCTGAGTTGGCTGTATGATCCTGATGCCTATTAAAAGTTCAAAGTCTGAATTTCTGCCAGTGCAGACTGCCCCGTTTTGAATTAATTGGCTTTGGCTCAGGACCCCTCTGGTGACAAAACCTGTGCTGAGAAAGTCCATTGGGGTCCCTTTTGAGTAGGAACAGGAGGGACTGCTGGATTCTCAGCCCAGCTGCCTGACAAAAGGAGCAGAATTTGTCTGGGTTCTGTTATCATTCTCTCCTAGATTGTTGCCAGGATCTAGGAGCACTTTGAAGTTTGAGAGTAAATAAATATATGTCTCAGTGAGACAGCTGCGATCCTGGTGCTGTTCCTTCTAGAAGAGAGCCTGAATTGCATGGCAGGGCACCCTCCAGGCTCAGTTTGCTTGATGTCAGTGTCAGGCTCAGAGCAGGTTTGCTCTGAGCCATTTTCACCAGATGTCCATCTCCCTCCTGTTCCCTCTGCTGCTTCTTGCCCTGTTCACTTTGGAGGGTGTAATTTTTCTCCCCACACAGCTCTCCTGGGCCCACTGTCCTTCACCCTTACCCCCAAATATTCTCATCTCTGTCCCCCTCAGTCCCTGCCAGCCTCAAGCCAGCCCAGGCCTGCAGA
Organism: Chaetops frenatus; assembly: GCA_013400775.1. Classification (NCBI taxonomy): domain Eukaryota; kingdom Metazoa; phylum Chordata; class Aves; order Passeriformes; family Picathartidae; genus Chaetops; species Chaetops frenatus. The sequence continues at coordinate 748,827 of VZTR01031777.1, read as the reverse complement.
GAGCTGCTGGAGGGGTGTGTCACTGCACTGCTGTCTGCGATGCTGCTGGGGCTTCCCCAGCACTTCTTAGCCAGAATTTGACTAATCTCCTTCTCAGGAAAGCACGGCAGGCCAGGAAATAGCTTTTGGCAGCTGGTGCCATGTCTCCAGAGTGTGCATCTGTGTCATGGGTAGAGAGTTATGTTGTCCTTGATGAAGAAACAGTGGGAGATGGATTATCCTGTGAGTTAGCTGACAGGAACTAATCAAATGTGCTTGACAGCTAAATGAAGTTGTCTGTCAGCATTGTTTTACTTTCCATTGTAATTTCTGACCAGTCAGGAGTGTTCCCTTATCAAGGAAGTGTGGGAGATCCTGCAGCAGAGAGTACAAGCACCGGGACTCACACTTACAAGGGATTTTCACATTAATTACAGGAAGGTGGCCAAGGAGAGTCTACCTGCAGATGTTAGGAAATCAAAGAGGATCCACAGTTACCATGATATTTCTCCAGCTCAAAGGGTGTCATTTTTAGGACACTTCACGAAAAGTCCTCAGAGTCAGTTCTAAAAATGCTCTAATCTGCTTTCATAGATGATGGCAGCAGGAACAGACGGATGAGTAGCAGGAGTTAGGATGGTAGCATTACCAAAGCAAATTGTGCCATGAGGACGCTCAGGGAGGGTGTAGATACCTATTTTGTGTGGGGAAACTGAGGCAAGAGGAGTGAAGGGAGTATCCAGGGTCATTTTGAACATCTGCCAGAGGAGGATGTAAGCCTAGACATTCAGGCTTCCTGAAGCCTCTTCAGAGTGAGTCTTTCCCTTGAGTTCATGTGTTACTCAGCTGCCAATTTCCCTGCTTTGCTCCAAAGAGCCTCTTTTCCCCCTCTCACCAGAAGGAAGCTAAATCTGAGCCTGAGATCAGCAGCCCTCTTGGCCAGATGGCATCCTCACAGCACTGGGTGGTGTCACTGATGTGTAGTACAGTGACTTGAAGTGTAGCTCTTGGTTATCTCTGTGTAGCATGGGGAGGGTGAAATGCATCTATAGGTAGTCTGGAGCTGATGGAGAAGTTGTCACCAGCTGAGGAACCAGCCCTGGGGTAGGAGGTCCCACCTGGAGTCACTTGCAGAGCTGGGAAGAGCCAGTGTAGTCTAGAGAGGGCCTCCAAGGGATTTATTGTCCCCTTCAAGAGGCAGCTGGTGTCACAGCAGCAGCTCAGCAGCATGTTCTTGGGCATCACTAACCACTTCAATGTTTCTTTCTCCCAGTTGTCACAGACGAAACCCTGAGCTTCATCCAGAAAAGCCGACGTCTGCTTGTTGTCCTGAGCCCCAACTACGTCTTGCAGGGGACACAGGCCCTGCTGGAGCTCAAGGCTGGCCTAGAGAATATGGCCTCCAAGGGCAACATCAAAGTCATTCTAGTGCAGTACAAAGCCATCAAGAAGAGCAAAGTGAAGGAGCTGAAGCAGGCCAAGGCGGCCTTGAATGTCATTAAATGGAAAGGCGAGAAATCCAAGTTTCCAAAGGGCAGGTTCTGGAAGCAGCTGCAGGTGGAAATGCCAGTGAGAAAAATTAGCAGGAGTTTAAGCCTTGACGGGTTGATGCATATCCCTGAAAAATGTTTAACACAATCAGAAAACAAACCAAAACACACCCTAAAAATCCACAAGTTAGGCCAGGGAATGGGGAGGAACTCAGGGTTTTTTCCATGAAGGACAATGTCCCGAGCATTTCAGAGGATAGTCATGTTTTCCCTGCAGCTTTGATATTGCTCTGTCAATAGAGAGACCAAAGATGCAAATACCTCCTCTCTGCAAATGTATGTCCATGTTATCAACTACACAAGCCCTGGGCTTAAGGTCTAAATTTGCTGTCCAGGTGGGATGCATCCAGCACCTTGTGATAGCATGGCTGGTACTCCTAGATCTAGTTCCTATAGGACTTTCATTAGCATCCAGGACAGAGCTTCTTTCCACTCCTAAGTGACTTCACTCCTTTCTGGTCCTCAGTGTCTGTTGCAGAGGCTGAGGAACAGTTTCCAAGGTGGCTCCAGTGTAGAGCCTTTCCTGCATGTCCCAGGTCTGTAGTCCCAATCACTTGTGGGATCACAGACTTCTGCTGCACTGTGGGGAGCATAGACTCTTGAGGCTCCTCATCTTTGCTCCCCAAATTTCCTTTGAATCAGATGCATCCAGGTAGTTTGGCAATGGGAAATGGCTGTTACAGAAGCATTAAACCCCCCCCCACAACTCTACTGGGTGCTATTTGTATTGGAGCACATATAGTAACAAGTGGTCAGTCTCTGGGACTCTGCAGTGTCACAAGTACTCCAGATCCTTCAGAGCAGCTTCTAATCCAGGGAAATCTCTCATTAGTACAGGCCATGGAGCATGTCTAAGAGATGTTTCTTTGCAGGATAAACTCAGGGACTTCACAAGCACTACAAGGAACCCCAGTGTACTACTGAACCTGCCTACTGTCTCTGCCACTGGCTGGGGGAAAGCATCACAAATGGTGCTGCCAAGGCCTTTGGGATGGCACTTTGGGATGGATATATGTCCAACTCACCAGGACACCCTACAAACTTATTTGAACTTACTAAAAACCGCTAGTTCTGTCCACGTAGCTAAGACTATGCAGACAGGCTGAGAAAGCTGGGGATGTTCTCCCTGAAGAAGGCTCCTGGGAGACCTTTTTGTGCCCTTTCAATACTTAAAAGGGAGGTTATAAGAAAAGTGGGGACAGGCTTTTTAGTAGGGCCTTTTCCAATAACCCCTTTCGGGACAAGGGGTAATGGTTTTAAACTTAAAGAGGGTATATTCAGGCTATATTTAAGGGAGACATCTTTCACAATGAGAGTGGTAGAACACTGGCACAAGTTGCCCAGAGAGGTGTTAGTTTCCATCCCTGGAAACATTCAAGGCCAGGTTGGACAAGGCTGTGAGCAACCTGATCCAGTTGAATATGTCCACCCTTATTGCAGGGAAGGTGGCCTTTGAAAGTTCTTCCCAATCCAAATTATTCTATGATTTTATGAAGACTTGGTCTTCTCTGCCTGGTTATGAACAACATCACCATTTCTAATTCAGGGTTTAGGTTTAAACTAGCTTTGACTTTACAAAGCAAGCCTCCCCACATCCTGTTTCCAGCCCAGACCTGCAGAACAGAGGGTGTACCTCAGCTTCTGCAACATTTGCACAAAACACAAACACAAAAACCTGCTGTGTAGCTGTCCTTGCTTCAGCAGGAGAGGGCATGGTGAGTTAACCCCATCACACAGTTCATGCTGAGGAGGGGAGTTTCCTCTCTCTTGCAGGACAGACCAAAGCACCGTGGGGCCCTGGCATTGACTGGTGCTATGGTTCACAGTGTTTTCAAGTAAAACTACAAGCTCTGGGGGTGTCTCCATACTCCTGCAGCTCCTAGTGCAAGGACCTGTCCACTAAATTGTGGAGTTCAGTATTACATGCACCAAGTGCATGCTTATTTTTATTGATGATGGTTGCTCCTGAGTCACCTTTGCCTCATGCATTCACTCTTTTGGTGTCCAGTAGGTGAAGCATAAGCATTGATAATGGCACTATAAAAGCACTATAATTTGGAGTCTATGCAGTATTCACCCAGCTAAGCTGGGAGCTTTGAGGGTGTCCCAGTAAAAAGCTGAGCCTTAAAGCTGTGAGACTGAATCCTGGTGTCAGGGAAACCTTTTGCCCTTAATATTTTATGATTAATAATGTTACTCCAGGGCTGCAGGGAGCTACAGCCCCCCATGCCCTTAGTCAGGTACTGTATGTCATGTTTAGGAATGGTACCCCACAATTCAGTGCTCCCCCTGAAATCATGTGCCCCTCATTTTCCCCCTCTCCCTCCCCCTGCAGAGGGCAGGAGAAGAGAATTGAAGGCACAAAAGGTAAAGGTCCTGCTGCGACATAATACTGGAAACAGCAATGAGATAAGTAAATGAACAGTAACAGCAACAATACTGATGATAGACGGTACAAGAAATAAATGATTCATGTGGCAAAACCCCCTAACGATAGACCATATCCAGCCATTCCTTCTGCTGCACTGCACTGGCCCAGCTGCACTGTGCTGGGACCCTTTCTCTCCAAAAAGACCCCCTTCCCCCACCCCTTGCAAGTGTGAGGTGGTGTAGAATAACTTCAGTGTCCTGGACATGCCCCCTCATGACTACTGCAAAAACTAACCCTGTCCTGGCTGGAACCAGGACACTGTACAAATGTGTAACAAATAGGGCTTCTTTCTTACCGTCCTCTTCATCTTTCCCGCCCCAAGTAAGCTTTGATTGAAGCAGGTAAAATTGCAGTCAGCTTCACTGGAGGCAGTGGAGCTCCTCATCTGCTCAGAGGTGCCTAAAAGTTTTCTTATGAGCTTTTCTACTGTGCAGCTCTGTGGAGGGACAGAGCTGCTTCCCACACTCCAGAAAACATAATTTGTAAGAGATAGTACCCAAACTCATGCTCAGCTTTGTGAACCCATTGCAACCCTGTCATTGTGCCCAGCTTCACCTTTTTGTTTGTGTTTTAAGCATCTCTGTAATCAGCTGCCAGATCTGCAGGCAGAGGGAAGGCCCTGAGGCCAAAGCAGAGCTGTGTTAGATTCCCATAGGATGTTGAAAAAAGTGACTCCAGAATACTCATAAATTGAATTGACATCCCAGACCTCACTACATTACATCTCACTTTTGGCTGAGTTACCAAGAGAACTTCTGCTGATGTTTTAGTAAGTCTGATTATTTTAGGAAGTTAAGTCCACCTCATGTATTTTGCTGATTTTATTGAAAGAGTTTTCCAAATAATAAACAGGCCTGGAATTTCCCAGGCATATACTGCAGTGGCCTTTGGTGCCATTGCAAGCCCAGAACAGGATTACTGAGAGACATCAGCAGAGCACCCAGAGGGCGAGAGGTGCGATGGTTTGGAAGGAGCCTGAGAAGTCAGAGGGAGCAGTGTGGAAGGAATAGTTCTGGAGCAGGTTCCACTCAGCCAGGAGCTTCACCACTGGCTTTTCTGGGATCTTTCAGGCCAGGAGTAAAGCCCAGGCTCAACTGTAAAGCAGATCTGCAAGTGCCTCAGATACGCCTGTCATTTCATTCTATGCCACATGCGGTTTCCATTGTGGGATTCTGTCACAGCATCTGTCTGAATCAGTTGATTCATTAGAGTTTCTGTGCTCTAACCTAACATTTATCAATATGCAGCTCATGCAACGTTCCTCATTGTTTTTTCATGGGGAAACAACGTGGCACAAATTGGAAAAAATATCTTCCCTTCCTGTGCTGTTTGATGTTGTACAGATGCTCCAGAGTTTTCCCTTTTCTGTATGTTTTTGCCTTTGTGTGATTTGGTCTGTGAAGTGTCAGTATTATTTTATTTTGCTTTTCAATAAAACATTTTCATTTTTGCATTTCAGTCCTTGTGCATTTCTCATAAGTACCATCTTCCCATTACGTCTGCAAAATGCTGTGAAAGAAAGATGATTGTGTGTAGTCCAAGCATCCAAGATCATTTGGGACACCTCCTTGGAACAGGACATTTTCTGGCGGTTTCATGCTGTGCCTGCAGAGGCACCTGAGCTCCCAGGGCCATCCAAGCAGAAACACAGTGACACACAGCATTCAGATGTCTCACAGCAGTGGACATGCACACACTGAAAGTCTCTGATCTGAAGAGTTTTGCTCACTTGGCAATCACAAGACAGAAAAATAGGAAGGCAACATAATCTCTTTGCTTCTAAAGATCAAATCAGAATCTTAGAAATCTGCCCAAACTACAGAAATCAAACTCAGTGTCAGACTACTTTGCCCATTATCTTATAGGTTCAGTATTTTCTCATCCAAGTCACTTTTTTGCCCGTTTCCTGTGTTTGCCTGCCCACAGGTAAGTTGAGAGACAGCTCAGCACTTCCAGATCACCAGCAGAATGAGTACCTGTGGCAATCTATGGATTTGAGGTCTATGGGTATGGGATTTGTGACCATAATCCTTACAGGCTCTGTTAAATCTTTGGGGTGCCTTGGGGAGACAAAAGTAAACCAGTTAAAATACAGTGTCTTTTGCAAACATTTAGTAAAGATGGAAGGCTTTTTAGTAAAAAGCAGATAACCAGGAGTATTGAATCCCCAAGCCCCTGCAGTGTTATTGCTGCCTGTCCCATCCAGTGCTGTTTCACTGGGAGGGATGATGCTACCTGCACACTGTGAGGTGTCTGCTCATGAATTTTCCTGAGCTGGGTAAACATTACAAACTGTACATCCCAAGGTATCCTGGTCAGCCAAGTCTAAATACATCCCATTCTCAAAAATAATTATATATTTGGAAATTTGAACACTTTCCCTGATAAAAAAAAAGTCTCAAAAAAAATGAGTCTCAAAAAAGGAATGAGTCTCAAAAAAATTGCAAATTCAAAATAGATAAAACGAGCACTGTCACCTCAATCAAAACATTTCATTTCAGCAGCATCAGAGTCATTCATATTAATTGAACCTGGGCCTTTTGAACAGGCAGGTAGAATAGGTGACCCCCCAGAGGCTGCTTCTGCTTACATTTTGCTGTGGTTCTGTGATTCCAGTTTCAAAAAGAAAGACCTTTCAAACCAGCAAAAGAGCTTTTTCTTTCACAAACTGTTGAAGCCTGGCTGTTTTCGAAATAGATTTCAATCAGTTGTAGAGAAGTTTGAATGAGGTCTGGACTTAGTAAATTGGAGATTGCTGCCAATTCTTTATGCCTTTGAAATAGGGTGGTAAAAACCTGTCATGGAAATAAGTGACAATTCTGACAGGACTGACTATCATCTACTTTTGGTTTCAATGAATCAGTGTTTTCCTCTGTGGGTAAAAATCCCACAATTTGTATAATTGTTTTTTTATACAAGAAAAAAACCCTTGAAAATAATTTGATTTTAATTCCAGTATTTTATTAACCAAACAGTGCCCTGCTTTCTCCATTAGGATATTACTATATGATCATTTTTCCTATATTAGTCTCCAAACAATCTAGTGACAATGAGTTTTACAGCTAGTCATACTTCTTTGAAAAATATTGCTCTGTATAATATTAAAATAAGGTGCATCCAGATGCAACACAGTGCACCTTCTGCTGTGAGATAAGAGACAGCCAAGTGCTAGGAGAAGAAGAGGCATTGCCATTGCAGGGAAGGAGCAGTATTTTTATTCATATAAAAGACCAGTGTTCCACTGTTAGGGAAACAGGAGAGTCTCCAGCCTGAGGAATGAAGCAGTGTGAAAGGGAAGGGAAGCAGGAGGTAGCTCTTCTTCCCAGAACAGCTCTTTGAAAGACATTCCTGGGGGCAGATTTTTCTCTCTGAATGTGCAAGAGCTCTTACTCTAATGATCCTTGTCCTGCTCAAACACCAGCTTGTCCTTGCATTCCCTCTCATCTCAGGCATCAGCACTTAGTAAGTGTATGGGTTTTTAAATTTTTAAAGTTTTATTACTTAGCTTTTGTTAATTTGCTGAGTGCCACAGCCATCCTTTCCACTGCTCACCCTTTAGCCACTACACCTTCAATATGCTTTCTGCATCCCAAGCCACAGGTGGAAGTCCAAGGACTTCCTTCAGGTTTGCTGCTATTCAAAATTAGTAATAAAAAGAGATGCTGCTCTTGCCTGGCACCATTCCAGCTAAGCTTCTTGCTGAGCTTACAACTTGCAATTAATCCCAAGAAATGCTTTGAAGGACAGCGTTTCTGCCCTCCATGATGCCTAGGGGAACTGGTGGAGGGGTTTAAGGCTGGCAGTTTTGCTTTCTAAATTGGGAGGATTTCTACTTAAAGATGAGAGAGCATGACAGGGGAGGTGGGTCAGCCTCTGCAGTTGGAGCTGTGGCAGGATGACATAATTGCTCTGATCCCCTGATGCAAAGGGCTGCTCAAGGTGTGGGCAGGTGGTTCCCAAACAAGATCCACCCTTCATCGAGTGCCTGCACTTCCCTGGGCAGGACTGATGCTGTGCAGGGCAGAAGTCAGAGTGCAGTCATGGCATATCCTGGCTTCTCGTTTACCTCCTCAGCCTTCTCAAAAACTCACTGCACAGCAGAAATGCTGCCAGCAGGAGTGTGGGCACGTCAAAAGTCACAGAGCTTGTGCCAGGTTTCCCTCTGTGGGAAGAGGGATCTGTGCGGGTGTGCCACCAAACAGCTTCCTTAGCTTTTCTCTCCCCACTCCCTTCTCCTTGTGCATCCCAATTCCTCTGCCCTTGTACCCTTAGATACCACTGAGGCCGTGTTCGACTTCATCCAGAGGAGCCGCAGGATGATCGTGGTCCTGAGTCCTGATTACTTGACAGAGAAGAGCATCAGCCTCCTGGAGTTCAAGCTGGGCATCATGTGCCAGAACGCCATAGCCACCAAGCTGATCGTGGTGGAGTACAGGCCGCTGCAGTGCACCCACCCCAGCATCCTGCAGCTGAAGGAATCTGTCTCCTTCGTCACCTGGAAGGGGGAGAAGTCCAAGCGCTCGGGCTCCCAGTTCTGGAAGGCCTTGCGGCTGGCGCTGCCCCTGCGCAGCCTGAGCGCCAGCGCCGGCTGGAACGAGAGCTGCTCCTCGCAGTCGGACATCAGCCTGGACCCCGTCCAGAGGAGAAGGAGCCGGTTGAAAGGGCAGCCCGACCCACGGGGTGCCACACCTGTGACTCTCACCCACGGAGGGACGGCCTCGGCCTCCGAGTCCAAGGCCAAACACCGAGCCAAGCACTTCCTGACGTGCCGGTGTTGCGGGACCTACTGCCATGGCAGCAGCAGACACAAGCAGCAGGCCGTGGCTGAGCCCAGGTGGGACAGTCACCTCTGCAACCCCAGCTCGGGCAGGCCCCCGGCACAGGGCCTTCAGGGCAGGGGTCGAGCCGAGCCCCCACCGGCACCGGCCCCCGCTCTCGCCCTCTGCCATTACAGTGACCTGTCAAACAACAATGACTTCTACGTGCTCTAACCCGTGGGCTGAAGCACTGCTGGTGCTGGGCCGGTGAAAGAAACCCACCGCAGCCTCAGGGTATTTTTACCACGTCTCAGGCTGGCACGGTGCCATTAAGTGTCAGTCCCACGCCCGCACGGAGGACTGCAGCAATATCCCTGCTGGGGACCTGAGCCAGGGACCTGCAGCCATGCACGGAGCAGCGCCTGGGGCTCCCTGCCCGGCTGCTTCTCCTGAATTTCAATTGCAAAGTGGAGCTGAAAATGCGTTTCTCTGGCGTTGCTTTTCCCACACCGTGGCTGTGTTTGCGGCAGCGCTGCTGCTGGGGTCGGGTGCTGGAGGGCAGGTCCCCAGCTGGGGCCCGGGAGGGAGGGAGCAGGGAGAAGCCATCCTGCTGGCAGTGACCTCTGGAGAAAGGGGAGCAAGCCTGCATTTTGCAAAGGCTAAAACTTTGCTAATGAGGGTAATGGGAACCCCTGCCACTGCAGTTATCCACTGTGGTCTAAAAGAACTTGCTCAACAGTTTTGAGACAAGCCCTTTCTCTCTAAATAAAACTGATTTCTTTAACCCGCTGTTGTAAAAAGTTCCACAGGAACTGGTAAATGCTTGTAGCACTGTTCACCAGGCGGTACCTGGGGATATGGTTTGCCCAAGCTGGCTGAGGTCTCCTCCTCTTCCCAGAGCTTGCAATGGGCTCCTGGGCTTGGTCCCTATCCCAGCTTCACCATATGATGAATTTATTCTGTCAGTTGAGTGGCCTTCCACACAGGAGGAAAGAAAACCATTACAAATCTAGGGAAATATGATTTAAAAAATTCTCTGAGTAGTCAATGAGCTCAGGGACAGGAGCAAGACCTCAAATGCTCACAGAAAACCTCTGGCACTGAAGCTGAGGGGTCAAAACCCAACCACACTTCATTAAATAACCAAAAGAGCCTTTGAACAGTCTCCCTGGGGCTGCTGTTTCATCAGTCCGTTGAGCTGGCTGTCAGCAGTGTTTCCCACTCTCCTGCAATGAAAACTTCATTTGTCTCATTCCACATTGTGTAAGGACTTCTCTCCCCACCAAGGAAGGGCACCAATCCTGGGAGCTGGTTGCTTGCCTTCAGCTGATGCTCTGGCATGACAGACCTGCTAATACTCTGCATTTATTTTCTTTCCCTGAGACCAAAAAAGGTCTCCTTCACCACTCTGGTCAGTCTAGTAATTGCCTATCAGGTTGACAAGTAATTATTTTTCTTCTGCCTTGAAAATATGATCTGAGCCCTTGGGCTACAGTGTCTGGTGGCCCTCAGGACCCTTATCTGATGGCCTCAGGTGAACTTGCTGGAGCTGTGAGGAAGGAGGGGGCTATGTCTCACCCATTTTAATACTGCTGAAGTCCAGTTATAATTTATATATCACTTTCCTTCCCTCAGCAGACCCTCTTCCTCAGCATTGCCCTGACTTTTTTGATCCTTTCCTTCTGAGATCAAGCACAGCTGACAGCTCTCCTGTTACAAGCCTCTGTGAGCTGAATCCTAACAGCCTGCTGCAACAGACTGAGAAATAGAAACCAAAAAACCTGATGCTTAGTCAATCTAAATAAAACAAGGGCAACAAACCCCTACCAGCTAATAGGAGTTAAAAATTCAGGCTCTAGAAATTTTCCAGGTGCGGATTTCTCTCTAATTTCCAACAGAAACGTTGTAAAATGCTCAGAAAATCTTTGTCTATAGGTGGCTATTCTCAGTGATCAGAGGAGAAGCAGGACTGAGATATTTGGAAAGCAAGCTGCTACACTGCAGGATGTGTTGTGAGATGTAATCAAAATACCATGAAATGGTTAAATTATTCCAGTTGCTTACAGTTAAATGTGGGATGGTACTGTCAGTAAGTCTGGTAGTGCTGAAAAGTGCAGCTACAAAATATAAATAATTTGTAATCAATCGGCCTCCAGAGTCAACATATTTGTTATTTGTTGGCATTTGAACAGCTTTTATTTACAGACTTTGCCCTTATTTGAGTGTGGTATTGTCTCAGTCGACTACAACAATGCAAAGATAGAGGAAACTGCAGCTGGAGCCCCTCACAGATGCACAAAATGGCCAAATGCAGCCTTTTGGGGCAAACTTCATGAAAGAACAAATGCGAACTAGTAATGACCATTGCTTTTCCTGATGCTTCAACAGAGCCAGTGCAGTTTACCACTCCTTTTCTGACCCATCAAATGGATCCAGGGTCTTGTTTTCTCTCCTAACAAATACTGAGACATGGTGGATTCCAATGTGTGCAGACACTCTGCCCCCCAAGGCCAGGGTCTCAGATGCCAAAGGGATGCAAGGACATGGGGAAAAAACCCTAGAACTGATTTCCACTGTGTTTGTCTCTCATGCTAAGGAAGTTGTTAGAAATGCCCTAAGTCCCAGCTTGATGTCCTACTTTAGGACCAGAACAAACTCTGAAAATCTGTTAAAATCTGTTCATGTCCCATCTGACACTGACTGGTGCAGATGGACTGTAGTCACTGCTCTCTTCTCTGGTACACGTGCACTTCCCAGTTAAATAAGAAAATGTAACAATTTCCAAAGTTAACTGGCAGCACAGTATTACAACCTACTTCACCCCACATAGTTTTTTCCAAAAGAACAGTTCAGCTGGAGCAGAATTAGTACATATGTAGAATTTCTACCATATCCTAATATAAAAACATTCATACAATATTAAATATCCCACCTATGGCACGCAATGCTGGAAGGCTACCAGGTCATGATGTGCACAGCCATTTGTACAATATTTCCACTGCTACCTAGAGGTTTTTAAACAGTGGAAGGCTGGTGCTGTCAGGAAGACACTGAACATGGGTAACTAAATAGGGGACACAGAGTCACAAGTCACATAGTCCATTTCATAATCAACTTGTCTTCACTTTAGTGGCTGCAAAGGTCTGGTACCTAGGAGGTCTGTCCCTAGCAAGTGCCACTGGACATGCCAATAATGGGCTGCTTCTCACATCTGAAATGCTGGATGAATCACTAACCTGGAAGAACTAAAAGAAACTCTCTTTCTAACATCAAACAGATTTTTATTCTCATCTGTTACACTAGATGCTGATCTCAGAGCATCTGATTTAAGTGTATTTATAGCAGACATTTTCCCAAACAATGACAAGCTTGTGAAGGAACCAACAGATGCCAGAAATAGGGAAAAGATGCTTCAAACCTTTAGTCCTTGCTCCATATTTATATTTTTTCTTCCATGGTTGATTCACCACCAATATCTGTTGAAGGGCAGCACCACCTCCAGGCTGGTGTTTGCCCTGTGTTATACACCCAACCTAGCAGTATAACCCAGAGCCATGTCAAGCAGGGGAGGGCAGACCCTGTGAGGGTGCATAGGGTGCTCCCTGCTCACCACTCAGGGATTTGGCCTCACCTGGCATCCAGAAAAATGTGGTGCTGTTCTGGAAATGCACAAGTTTAAATACTGAGGACTGAGCAGGGAGAACACGAATGACCCTGCAGCTGCCTGCCCAAATCCATGTGAAAGAGGTGCTGGGTTTTGGCTGTTGTTCACATGGGTGTTCACGTTGGATACCATCACTGGTCATGCTGGGGAAAGGCTGTGGCTCTAAAATGACACCACAAATGCACCATGCAGGCTCCTCTTGCAAAGATATTAATGACAAATAGAGGTGCTGCAGAATGGTTTACAGAAGAATATTACTTGAATTCTTCATAGCACCAGACACAGTAATGGCCAGACATCAGGAGACACAGCTTTTACACTGATATGCCTGTAATCAGGCTAATGATTTATACTTCACTAAAATGTATCGGCCACAAAGTCATTTGGCTTGAAAACACCAACGAGTTTTCCAACTCATCAGTATTTATTCAAGTGAATAATCAGCCTCAGCCTTAATATCGTGCCTGATTGTTGTGTAACCTGGGTTTTCCTTCCAGATGGGATAATTGTTCTACTCCTCTGCTGCAGCAAAGAGAATTTTCAGGTATTTTACTGTCTGGGGGAGTATTTGCATGCTATTGCCACATCATCTGACAATCCATTGCCCACAAAAGGATTGTTTTCCAAAAGGTTTTCTTCCTTTTCTTTGCTATTAATAATTTTCAGACCGTAGGTGGCAGAGTGTCTCTCCTGTTGCCTGGGCTGCACAAGGAAGTGAAGTCCCTGACCTGCAGTTATTTGCTGCTTCCCACTGACCCTCTTCTTCATCCCACTGCACCTCAGTGGGAAACTGGACTTGATTGCTTGTCACCTCCAACACCTTTCCCAAGGAAGTGCTATGGCTGAGGTGTCTCCCAGCATTCCACTGGCATGGTGTTAGATGAATTTTTTGTTACAGTGCACTGTGCCTGCTCGGGGCCAGTTTATCAGGCAAGGCAGATCACGTTGCCTGCTTGGTGAAGCGGGAAACAGCGATGACAGGCAATCCTTGTTCCATCTGCCCTGGTTATTAGCAAATGATGTTTTATTTATCTCCAGATCAGCCATGAAGACACTGAGGCAGACTCCCATCAGAAACTTGTTCAATAACGAGTTCTTACCTTCTGAGATCTATAGGTTAATGGATGAAGAACCAAAATCCTGCTATTAAAGTGTGCAGGGTGATGCTTACAAAACATTACCACATCTGTGTACCCACAGTTATCAGCCAAGTTTGGAAGTACTATTGATGGAAAAAGGTCATTTGGGAATATCTGCTCCCATTGAGCCATTTTCACTACTATTGATTACAGTGACACCTTGAAATTCCATGTGTGGGCAGTTCCATATTGATCAGTCTGGGAATGAGCCTGCAGTGAGCTATACAGATTCACAAAGAACTTGAGTTGTCCATTCACAGCAAATCCCATTTCTTTAATTTTATTTTTTTTCTTCCTCTCCTGTCCTCAAGCAGAAGAAAATCAGCACAAGATGACATCAAAATTTTCCATGAAAATGGAAAATGTGTGATTTTCATTTAAAATTATATTTTATTTAACATAAACATGTTTTGAAAAGTTTAAACAAAGCTCAAAATGTGCTATAGCAAGAGTGTCAAAATCAGTCTGGTATTTCACTTCTGTTTTGCTTACAGAATGCTTTGTTAAGACTAGTGCCTTTTAGAACATTTCAACTTAAATGACAACATTTTCCTTTGGAAAGCAGCTTTCATTAAAAACACGTCAGATCTGCATTGGTTATCAAAACTGCCCTTTTCTTCATATTGGCCCAGCACTCTCAGTTTTCAGTATTTGCAGTTTCCCAGTCTGCTAAGATTTATTAAAGATTTAGGTCAGTGATGCCACGAGCTCCCCAGCCAGCCCTCTAGCAATTGAAAAGCCTTGAACTGTGTTCTTACAGCTTGCTGGAAAAAAATCAACATGTTTGCATATCAGATTGTATCAGCTCCTCAAATTGCACTCATGTTTGTGTATCAGGTCCAAGAACTTGGCTGTGGGTAATACCTTACTAGCTCTCTCCTCTGTGCACTGCCAGCACAAATGGGGATGTCTCTGCAGACAGCAATCCATGCCTTCTGCTTTGCTCTCACTCTTTCCGTGCACAGTGTTGCCAGCGAAAGAGAATTCTGCTCCATTCATGCTTACATTTTAATTGCATGCTCCTTTCGGGAGGGAAGCAAGAGTAACATCTATCATTTTGTTTCACATCTCTGCCTCGAAAGCATCTGCTCCATTTGGGGATGCAGGAGAGAGCAGCTGCTGGCTCCCATTGAGTGTCAGCCTCGCTGGCACATGTTCATTCACCTGCATTTAACATCAGACAGAGTTTCAAACTCGCTCACTATCCATTTCAGATCTGCATACATGAAGAAAATCCACCCCAAATCAGCCAAGAAATACCTGGCTTTTCCCTCTGATATCCACATGTGTTTTGGCTGGTTTCATCCACTCCAGCAGCACAATACTGGCGGAGTCCTGTCTGACCCAAACAATAGTTTTGGCTCATTTAGCACCAAGCTGGACCGGAATGAAGAAAAGTGAGGGTGTATGGGCTATGTCAACATGTAGCTACTACCCAGCTCCTCAGATAAACATCAGACCCCTTACTGGGCTGCTCTGTTAATGCTGAGGCCCATTTTTCTGCCGGCTTGGCTTCATGCTCCTTTTTCCCTGGAGAACTTCAAGACTACAGTTTAATAAATGCCCACAGTGTCAGCAGGATCCATTCATATCCCTAACTTTAAGCATTTATTATTGCTTTTTTGGGGGTTAGGTAAGAAGACCTAAGTAACTGGGCTGTGACCCTTTTCCCTGGGGACACCTTGCACTTCTGTTTCTTTTTGTTGTTATCAGTGAGCCAGACCTCTCCCACATGCTGCCTTGCACTCCTGCCAAGCTCCTACACACAGGCATAATTGGGAAGGTGCCCAGAGCTCGCCCCAAACTTAATGCTTTTCTCAGTTCAGCTCAACTGCTTGCTATTCCTCTTACATGAATTTTATGCCAAGGGGGGACCCAAGGTCACCACTCTGTAATCTAGATCAAGATGATTTAGCTTCCTATCTTCTTTTCTAATTTAGCTACCCCTCTGTCTTGCCTGTCTTAATCTGAAGCTTCCTGATAACCATTGCCATGCATATGAACAGCATCCAACTATTTCCAGCTGCTCTGCAAACCAGCCTGACTATTAGAGAGAGACAGACTTAGCAGGTGGCTGGGACTCACCATCTGGCTGTACTCCATCCCAATCTGCTTGCTTGCTTTCTCTCACTTATTCCTCTCTGAGGTACAGCAGCTCATCTCCTGCCCTTACACCCCTCTGCTCCAAGAGTATCCAGAGAATTCAGTCTCCAGCATATTCTTGCTCTCCATTCAGTCTCCAGCATATTCTTGCTCTCCATCCTCCATGGGTAAGGAAGTGTGTGCCAGGTGCTACACAGATGTCAGGGGACCCCTTCTCTAAAGGAGCCCTGCTCTTATTTTGTGCTATCCCAGCTGTCTGACAGCAAACTTCCTCAAGGTACACCAAATGTGTTCAGTTTGGTCTTGCTTCCAGTGCAGAGGTCAACACAACAGATGCTTTGGAGCACTGATTTCACCAGCAAGCCTGGCCCAAGTCTGTGTGCAGATGTCTGTCTGGCAGCCACCAGAAAATGCTGGAGCAGGCAGACCAGAGCAGCCTGCAGGGTGTCACCTCCTGCCACCAGCTGTTTCAGCTGAGTGAGTGGCTTATATTTAGTTTCTAGTAGGCGATCTTATGAAAGGATATGGGACAACGAAAGATGTGGCAGAGAAAATAGATCACATCATTCCAATTAAAAAAATGTATTCAGCCTGGCATTTCTAGTTGTACTTTTATACTTTTATTTATGATAGGGTTATTTTCTTTTTTCTCTCTTTTTTCTCTTTTTTCTCTTTTTTCTCTTTTTTCTCTTTTTTCTCTTTTTTCTCTTTTTCTTTTTTTTTTTCTTTTGGAAATACAGTACTTGGCAGGCAAATAGCAGCTCTCCATTATACTACTACAAAGTGAAACTGTCACCACTCATTTCATAGACTAAAGGCAACCTTTACTATTCTCTGTTTAGCCAATTCTTTTACAGAAACACTGAAATAAGGAGAGAAATGCCCAAAAGCAAGCTCTAGGACTATTGTTGAGAATTCCTTGCTGCTTGGTTGACACCTTAGTGGCATTCCCCATTGTCAGCTTTATCACTGAATTGGGCTTACTACTTCATTATTTGATTTTTGTTGCTTTCCTCTCAGGTTGACATTTGGCCTTTCTTTCAGAATACCTTGTGCTGCAACCTCCCTCCTGTTATAACTAGGGAAAGTTTGAAGCTCTTGCTACCTCTCATTCCTTTCTGAAAAAGCAGAGTAGACTGGATTAATATTAGATTAGTTACATTAATATTTTCCTTCATTTTGAAAGGTAGAAAGCACCAAATAATTAAGTAACATTGCTAGCAGGTGGCAGGGAAAATCTTTGCAACAAATCCCACCTGCAACAACTCCTTTACTGCCTCAAGCAACTCCCTTCAGGTCACCCCATTAAATAATCAGTCAACATTTATTAATCACATCAGCTGTGTCTGATGAATACAGCTAGACAAGTAAACCCTCACAGAAATGCCTGAGAACTGAGGCTGGATTGAGATATATCACCAGAAGGTCACCAGAGATCACTTCTCCTATGGATCACTGTGGTAAAGTATGGCTTATTATCTCCCTTGAGAAAAGGTTCTGAAAGGTGGGTATCTGAGTGCTTCCAGATACCTTAGTCTAGGTAGTTGCCCCTGGTTACATGCAGACTTCATAGCAGAGACAGAAATTTTTGCATCCATTAAGTTCAGTTTGTTCAGTTGAAATATGACTTCTATGTTGTCTCTGTGGAAAAACTGAAGGAAAATGTGCTGGTTCTTTCCTGCCAATTTCAGAACAAGCTCCTTTGAATTTTGGGGATCCAGATTCCCAGGAGCTGCAGAGCACACTAGACAAGATTGCTCATTCACATATCCTCATGTCCTACTGCATGCCAAGTGTACATTTTAACTGGTGAGCATAACAGCCTTCAGTGTTCTTGCTCAATCTCCACGTTTTTGTGAAGTTAACCCTATCTGTGAAGCTCCCCTACACCAGCAGTTGCAATGCACAGGCTATGGGGGACAATCCCAGCCTGGATCCATCCAGACCCTAATTTTTCCTCTCTTGATCCCCTCCTCCCAGATTTTTACTACTCCTCTTCTGACCTGCTTGGTGTTGAAGAGACGTACACAGAATCTTGCCTGGCACTCTGTTCATGGCTTACTCTACATAGAAGTAGTCAGAAAATCAGTAATTCTAAATACATGGAATCTGTACCAGTGAGCACCTTCCCCACTGTGCCATCAGCCACAGCCATTAGGGGCTGTTTGACACATTGCCAGTGTATCACACTTTACCTAAGTGCCTCTGGGGCGGGGGGTGGAAACGTAAGTAGGTTACTTTGTCGTGTTCTGCATTTTCAGGGATGTTTGGGCTCCTAATGTATGGATTCATGTATCAGAGTGAAGGGTTCATTTTCCTTTTTTCCCCTCTGTAGTTGAAGTCTTCTAGCAACTGTGCTTCCCTGTTTAACCCTTGTCATGTTTGCACTCATCTACAGAGATTAGTGGTGTTTTCCTACAGCGTCAGACAGGGCCCTTCAGGTGCAGAACAAAAGGCAGGTTATGCCCCCAGGGAATACAGCCAGCATTAAGCACATCAGAAAGGTCAGGGGATGCCCTGGAAGGGCCCCTTCAGAGAGGCTGGCAGCTCAGGGCTTGCCTGGGGACCGTCCTGCTCAGAGCACTTGTGCTGGCACCCGCCTCTCAGGGGCAGTGGGCTCACTGATGTTTCTGCCACAGCACAGCTTGCCACTCTGATAAGGCAGCTCTCTGCAGGCACCTTGCTGGCTCTGGGCTCTGCTGGGTGCAGGCGTCAGCTCGGGCCGCGTTACCGCGGGCATCAGGAGCGCTGAGATATTTGCTCTGTGCTCCCCATGGGAGCCCTGCTAGCTCCCCCCACCTCCTTCACACACAGATACACACACTTCAAGCTGTCCAGTGTGTTTCAAGTGAGCAGAAAGTATTTGCTAAAAATATCTGTGCAGAAGTTATTTATGGCCAGCCCGCATCCACCCCGTGGCAGGCGTTACACAACGCAGCACAAAGGAGCCCTTATCTGGAGGAGCACACAGCCAGTTACGCAGTCCACAAGCCACCAAGAAGCAATTCCAGGGGCTTTTCAATCAAATCAGGAACTTGAGGCCTGGATGTTCAATTTAGATGTCAAGTCCTGTCAAGCAGGCTCTGCCAAACTGCTTTCTCATGCTTCCTGATTTGGAGGGGACTCTGGCAGAAAATGCTGCACCATTCCAAGGAATGGCAGCTTTTACTCAAAAAGCTGGAGGTAGGCAAAGCAGATCTCTTTAGCTGAAATGTAGTCCAAGATTAGAATTATTTTCTCTCTCTGCTTGCTATAGGAAACATCTCAATAGCCTATAGAAGGGGAAGGAGACTTAACCTTTGGCTGACACTGGGCACATACACACAAGGCTGGGCACAGAAAATGGATCTGGTTCACAAATGTACTCTATTGCTAGAGCAAGTACTTAGCCAAGGTGGCTTTTGGTTAAAACCCTAATAAAGGTATGGGGAGCTTATAAAGCCCTTAATTAAAAAAAAAATACTCAAAATTCAGTGTAAGAGAGATCCAGCCTTTTGTCCTGGACTATCTCCATCTTCCTGCAGTTTTTTTTTTTTTTTTTTTTTTTTTTTTTTTTTTTTTTTACTACATTTATGATCTTCAATGGCCTCATGTGTGTTGATCTTTAAAGGTCTGTACTAAAACTCCCAGCCTCATCTGTTATGGTGGAGAGGTGAGACATGAGCTTGTGCAGGTAAGAAAGCAGGAGATGCTCTCAATATAATGGGACTGGTAGGATGCAAATGTACCAGAGGAATGACAGGAATATCAGCACTTCCCTGCCCAGCTGCTTAGTACCAGTGCCATGAGTTAGAACTGATTACAGCCCAATTCCTCAGTTAATTTATGAGGGGAAAAATAATTGAAAGCCAGGATCTCAAATTAGGATCTGGTTCCCTCTTCTCTCCATCAGGTCACTAACCTTCTCAAGGAATTCAGGTTGATTTGACACACTTGTTTTCATCAAACCCCTGGTGCCAGGTCCTTATGGCTTCATTATCCATTCAGTACTAATGATGGGATGCTCTGTAACCACTCATATGTCCTGGATCTTGGAAAGGCTAATCCCCAGAGCCTCTCTTTGCCCTCTTCTTAAGATAAGTATTTTGCTTGCCCTCTTCCATTCCTTGGAGACCTCTGATGCCGTCTTTGCTTCCTCAAATGCAGTCACTAATGGTTCAGAGGTTTAATTAAACTAATTCTTTCTATAAGCACTCTAGGGGGAATTTCAGCAGCCCTTGCCAGCTTGAATACATGGAGTTTTTTAAAGTCTGGATATTTCTTGAAATCATTCTTTCACTATGCTCCTTCAGAGTAGCCTATTCCATTATACAATTTGCCCTGCTGAAATTTACTTGTTTGTGAAAAATAGAACAGGATTATTTTTGAGTCCTTCAGTTTTAATATGCTTTTTAAAAATGTGTTTGCTCTTTTCCCCCCACAAAGCATCGTGTCAGTAGCATCTTTTGTCACAGCCTATTCTTCTTTCCCTTGCACCTCCAATGCCCTCCTTTTGGATGACCAGGCCAAGGTGTTGCCTTCTCGGGACTCTCATTAAAAAAAAGAGGAACACATCAGAGTCAGAGAATCAGGTGGGATGTACATGCTGATAACAGCTGTCTACCCTTGGGAAAACCCTCACGGGACTGCATGACTTTATCAGCAACACTTGGGTACAGGTTGACAACTCTGAAGAGAGTTTGTGCTCTCTTATCCATTTACTAATTTTAGTGTTGAGTAGATTTCAGCAGTCTGACCAACCTTGTGTCTGTGTGTCAGCTGGGTTCCCCAGGCTGAGGGGAATGGCATCCTTGGAGCTCCCCTCAAGGAACCTCAGAGCTGCCTCAGCTGTGTCCAAGTCTACCCTGTGGCTCTACAGAGCTGGAACTGCCCGGCAATACCCACGGTTTTGCCACAAAGGACACATCTCTACATGAAATGGGTGTGAAACTGGCTCACTTAGGTACAAATATGGGAACTCAGAGAAGAAATACTTCTGGTTAACCCATTCTATTTCTTCCTGGAATTCCTGAGCTATTCTGCAGGATGGCTGTCAGCTGTCACTGTTCTGAGAAGAACTACACATTCTTTTCCTGACATTTTTTTGCATCTTGGAGATGTCAAGAAGAGATAAGAACTATGATCCGTGAAAAGCAAGCGATTCCCTTCTAGTTTTCCAGGTCTAAATCAGTTATGAGCTACTTAGGTCAGTAGCAAACTAACATGCAATAACAAACTCTGTGCCAGAGACTATCAAGCATCTGCTGCTGTGGTTTTCCTTCCTCTGAAGCACTTGGTTGTTATCAGAAGCAAGATCTTGAACACTTGGTTATGGAGTAGTCACACTATGCCTCTAAAGGGTCGAAACCCAGGAAGTAGTTTTTAAAAGCCTCAATATCATTGTTTTAGCCTGTCAGCATTTTCCATCTGATCTGTCTTGGGAAGGACTGTCTGCATTAGTGTTTAGTCCTCTGGGATGGTAAAGCCAAGCCTGGGTAGACACCTGCCTGTGCTGTAGATGACCGTGAATGCAGGTAAACAATTTGCTCACATGAGAGCAGCCCAAGTGCTATAGATACCTTTCGGGTGTACCTGTTTCAAACCTGGTTTCAAACGAACCTGTCGGAGCAGGACGCTGCTCCAAGGTACCGTGCCTCTCTGCAGGCCATCTGGTGGCTGCTGGGGGAAGGAGCTCTGAGGCAGGAGCACCGAATTCATTCAACAGCCCATTTTTTGGGATACAGGCATTGCAAGTACTGGATGTTCTTGGAGTAATAAAATTAAAAATCAGGTAAGCCCACTCTTAATAATCTACTGGCATGAATCAAGCCACCAAATCCATGGCAGAGCCCAGCATAGACACGGGTCAGCAGAGTTTGGGAAACTGTAGCCTGGAAAAGCCTAACAGAAAACCATTTGTGGAAGTGATTTTGGTATGGAAAAAGAAAAGGAGCATCCTTAAAAAGCTACAGATGTTGATAGGAATCTCCGGGTCTCCAGTATGGACGTGGAGCTGACAGACAGTGGTTTCAAACACAATTACAGACTTTGTGATTCTTTCCCAGTTTCTTCCAAGTCCTGCAATATGTTTAAGTGATTTAACAACCCAAGCCTAACATTGTTCCTCTGCCAACAGTATCCCAGGTAATGACACAGCTTTCCAAAAATTCCTATTTAGGACTGAGTTCTTAGGCATAGCTGTAGGTATTGTAATAGTCTAATGTAAAGTATGTCTAGAAATCAGTGATTGAGCAAGTCATCTAATGCAGCCTCTCCTCTTTCATTCACAAATTATCTGGGATAGACTTTGTCTCTTTTTTTGTTCTTGTTGTGGTTTGTGTGTTGTTTTTTCCCCCCCCCTCTTTAGTCAGTGGCATGAGAGAACAGCTTCTAGCCTGCCCGAAATATTCCTTTTAATCAACCTCTGCATAAAAGCTCAAGGTTATTTCTGAGCTTAAGTTTACTGTTAAAATTCATTTTTGTTCCCCAGGCTTTTTTTGTTGAATGAGCATTAGAGCACAAAATGTCTCTCTTGTTCTGAGTATTTGAGAAAACACTTATATCAAAGCATCTAGTCTGAATTTGAGTTTCTGTAAAATATTTTATATATAAATACACAGGAAAAAAGTATTTTTCAGTCACATGATAATAATCATATTTGTGGCACAAAACCTGGCTGAATGAGAGTTTCCAAATGGAAGTTTGATTTCTTTTAATTTCTGTGATACTAAGGAATTTAACTCCATTTGCAGTCTAGGATTATCTTGGATTGTAGCAAGTCTCTCTAATTTAGCAAAGACAGACTAGCATTTTCAAAATTGAAAATATTACTATTTATTCTTAAGTTTTAAGGAAAAGTTTTCTCTACAGTGTTTTCCAAGAGTTTGCTTTCCATATGGCACAGCAATTGCAATAATCTAGATATCTATTCTAATCCCTCTCTTGCCTTGATACTCTTTAAACAGAGATAAGTGTTGTTTTTTTTTTTTTTAAAAGACCTCTTTTAATAGTCAAATAGACCATATCTCACAAAGTCTATGGCCCCATAGATCACAAAATATGAGCTCATGTTGTGATGAATTGTCGATTGTTAGCAAAGAGTTTGTAGTCAACATGGCTTTGGAAAGGAATTTGGAGCAACTATTTTTGCTTCCATTATTCATCCATTCCTTTTACCCCCAAATAGTCTCTTTTCAGTTCCAAGGCATGTGCAGACTAGAAATAGCATCAGCCCTGGGGGATTTTCCTTTACCAATCTCCAGGACATTCATTTCCCAGTTTAGGGTGTCTGTTCTCAATGTTTCAGAATAGCATCTCCTTCCCTTGCTCCATCCTGCATGGACAGCAGGGACAGGCTGCCTCGGGAGAGAAATATTCTCAGTTGGGCCAAACAAAGTCAGAACAACCTCACTGCTTGTCTTCCAGCCAGCAGATGTAGCCAGACATGAATTTTATTGATGGGAATAGATGCTAGAAGATTTCCTGGTTTATCCTTAATAGTCACTAGAGGGCAAAGCAGGTCTCCATAAAGCAAACCTGCAACCCACAAGGGAGGCTCCCTGGCTCTTGCCTTTGGCTTGGTTCTTTCTGCAGGGACAGAGCTGACTGCTGACTTACCTAGTTTGGGACATACTCAAGTCCGCCCAGAGACTGCAATTCTCATGTGTTTCTGGTTTTGGACACAATGTTGGCATCTATGACAATATTTTGCTCATATAAAGGCATCTTTCCAGGTCAAGGTCCTTGTGGTGCAGCATCTACCCAGCCTTGTGTCTTGCTACTAGGAGATGCCAAGGGTAAAACACATTGAGCTGTTTTCCCTGGAATGTCCTCCCAGCCAACTGTGGCATGGATAATTCAGGATGCAGACCCCAGACCTTTGTAGATAACATGTAGCTCTCTTCTCTCTTCTCTTCTCCTAATTTCTGATTACTTTTTTGCATCCCAGTAGCCCTTAGGTATTTACAGTGCTGATGTTTACTTGTCATTGTGTGCCAAAAACACCTCCTTTGGTGTCTTGTGAACATGCTGGCTGCTTGCTTTACACCATGCCACCCTGTGTTGATATCAGCAGCAGAAAGCTGTAGCCATCTTTCCATCCTCAGCAAGCCCATTGTGAGTTAAAGTAGCTGTGCCATGTTGTCCCATATTTTTTTCTCTTCTGAGATGAAAATTCCTAATGTCTGCAGTGGTTTGGACATGAAGTCATTCATCTTGCATGGCAGATCAGGAACCACCCCTGGAGGTCAGTGTGAAGCTAACCAGGGAAAATTTGATTGAGAGAGCATAGGAAAACCCTTGGAGAGTAAAACAGAGATGCCAACTCCAGGGCAACAGAACAGCTATCTTGGCATGGCTGCAGCCTCAACATGTGAAAACCCACCTAAGCCAGGATAACAAGAGATGCCAATGAAGCCTTAAGCATCTCATGTGTAGGAGTAAAATCTGTTGACATTATTCCAAAAGTAAGCTGTTTTCATGTTGGTGTGCATTAAAAGGCCTTTGGAGAGTGCTTATGCAGCAAAAAGACCTGACTCTTAAACATGAGACTTGTGATGCTGAACTTCATGATTCTCAGCATTTTGGTGAATATTAAGCCTTCTGAATTAAAAGCAGATATCTTTTGGTGTTTCAAAAATAAATGTTGGGCTTCAAGACCTGCTGCCTGGAACATACTTCAATCCAAAGTGTTCCAAATTTGAGTGAAACACTTAAAAAGACCTTCCACTGCTCTCAGAGACCTGAATCCCCATTTTTCAACCAATTTAGCTGGGAGTTTTTAAATACCAAAATTGAAATCCATGTCTGCAGTCACAGTCTCCTTCACTCTATGCTCTGCCAATTGCTAAGCTCTGCTCATGTGGAGAGTGGAGGTTGCTGTGGGCCATCCACATGGAAGGGATAGTTGGGCTGATGGCACCTGGTGCCACAGAGCTGAATTGAGCCCCACACAGAAAAAGCCAGCCCTGAGCTGACAGGGGATTCCATGTGAGCAGCAAGGTTTCCCTTTCCAGAGTGCCAGCCTGTTTTTTGCTGCACAGGAAAGGCTTTTCAGTCCATAGATGTGATGACAAGCTCATAAACAGCACCTCAGGTGAGTCAGTCTTTCCAATTTTGAGCCAAAATCAACAATGCCTGTGCTCAGGCCTGGCTGTTGGAAAATGATAATTGCTTTTTGAGTTGTGGACATGTCCTACACTGAGCCATTTAGCTGAGATCTTCCATTAACCTGAAATGAGCAGAGAGGATGTAATGGTCAGGGAGGTAGGTCTATGACAATCCAAAGGAGGTTGGAAAGGCCAAGACTTTCCGGTCAACAGGATGCCAGATTTGCTCCAGTGGGCACCCAGCTCCAAGTGGTGCTCTCAGCAGAGACTGGTGAGCTAGTGGTGAGCAGCACATGTGATGCTGAGTGGAGGCAGAGAGTGCAGAAGCTGCTGAGCCACTGGCTGGAGCCACTGTGCTTTTGGGAAAGACCAATTCTCCCAGCTCATGCTGAGAGGTCCATGGAACTCAATGGGAGGATGTCTTTTATTTTGATGTTTTAACATTTGATGTTACTGCAGGAAGGACAAGGATCTAAGACTTGAGGTTTTTTTACTTTTACCCATTTAAAGTGGGGTAGCTGAATGCCTAGTCTGGACTTTCTGTTTGCAAAGCAGCCACAGCTCACACTGAGCACAGGGATAATTGTAAGTTCTCATCACTTCTGGAAAATGGGCCATTAAATAGGTCATTAAGTATAGCATTAGCTGCCTCATTTCAGCCACCCAGGCTGGAGAAATTTGGCTGTTGCAAGGCAAACAGAAGCTCAGATTAGTGCTAGGTGCAGGCTGGCTGACCATGCTGTTGCCTCCTGCTGCACCACAACAGCACAGGCAACCTGGGAGCCTTCAACTATGTGCTGTGAAGTCCACACTGGCATTTAATAACCCCTTTTCTCAGGGCAAGCTGAACTTTTCCTGAAACTATGTTTCCAGAACACAGAGGAAATCCACAGCCCCACAGGACCTCTGAAAGTGGCAGTCAGAGTTTTATGCTTTTAGATCGTTGATTCACAGCTAGTTCAGGTTGGAAGGTCATTCAAACAGTGGCTCTTGGTATCCTGCTATGGAATGTGCTGACTTTTGTCCCTGTAGGAACCTGTTTGTCCACAGGAGAAGGCCCCTGTGAGGTACTCCATGTAAGTGGTCTCCTACAGCACAGGGGTGGCTGTACCACCTCAGCCCAAAGATCCAGCTATTCCAATGTGCTGTGTCTACCAGTGGATCCATGGAAAAACATGTACGTGCTTGGCAAGGACATATGAATCTCCTAATGCAATTATTTGCTGTTTGGGAAGGGTCCGAGCCAGAAGGAGTTTCTCTGTCTTTAGCAACTCTATACATTTCTATTTCAGGAAGTTTCTCTGTCCTCCTTTCTCACACAGACCTGTTGCATCCACAGCATCCTTAGACAGGAACAAATCAATCTGAGAATTGAATTGCAGAGAATAGACATGAAGAGCAGTTGGAAGCAGTGGGGGAAAGCAAGCCAGCTTTCCTCTGGCTCCATTCCTCTGACACAGCTGCAAGAAGGCCTTTTCCCAACATACTGAGTCCTTGCCACAGCTTTGGATTTGCTGAACCAAATTTGTGAAGAATCAGGAACAGACAGAAAAAATCATTAATGAAGTATTTAGCATGACTGTGAGTAAAATAAGCCAACTGTGGGGCTATGGGATGAGCCCACCCAAACCTGCACGTGTTCCAGAGGTCCCGGAAACAAACGTGAAGGCTCAAATAGCATCATTGTGCTACAGTGAGCTCTCGTTTTTGAAACATTTAATGATAAATGTTTAAACAGCTGCCCTCATAGGATTCAGGGAAGGAGGGCAATAAGGCATTGTCTTTTATTAAAGCCACAACTGGACTTTGGCCAGAGCTGAGGAATTTGTAGGTGACATGAGTACATTTTTCATGCATTTTGCTGAATCCCCTGCATGGCGTAACTTTCTCCGTGGGAGATTTAGCTAAACAGTCTGAAGAAAAGAAAGAAATGTGGACAAACCAGCTTCTGTGATTTATTGCCTCAAAGCCATTCAGTAGAGATTGTCCCAGCTGGTCATAAGCTACTTATTTCCTACTTCAGTGGAGGGGAAGAAGGGTACTGGATGCACATTTCGCCCAGATAGAGATCTCTATTCTTTCATTTATCTCAGACACTTAGGACAATGAATAGTAGTGTTGATCTTATCTCATGCTTAATTTCTTGTTTATTTATTTATTTATTTTCTCAGTCCTCTTCCTCCCCTCCTTTTTTCCCCCCACTCCCTTCAAAATGGGAAGTTTTTAGGATTAGCTTTATGTCACTGGAGAGGTGATAAAACACATAAATTAATAACTTTAGTAACCATAATGCCTCATCTGGTGTGATCCCAGAGAATATAAATACTTGAGGACTACTAAATATGTTTTCCTTCCCAAATATAAATTGATTAAGACTTCTGTGATGCCCTGAGTATGTGTCTGCATCAGTGTTTCAGTTCAGAAAAGGAGCTCCCTGTAAAAGTAGTTTGGTTTGCATTGTGGTGCCATCTTAAGGATGCTTGAATTACTGTCCCTTTGAAAAAAACTTGTCTGGAATATGTGGTTCCCTAATCCTTTCCAGGCACCACTGGGAACCAGGCTGTGTATGGCAAGAATTAAAAAAGAGGGGAAAAAAAAAAAGGCAAAAAACCCCCCAAAAATAAAACTATTACATAAATTTACTGTGGATGTCAAGTCCTCAGAAAAATCTTTCTGGTCCTTGGCTGTGCTCCTCTTAGTTCATCCTATTTGCTAGTGCAAATGTAGTCTTAGAAAATCCAAAGATGATCTTCAGTGAATTTGAAGGCTTCATGGTTAAGCTCTTCCAGCATAACCATAAAGTAAATGTACAAAATTAAATGAGTCCAGCTGTTCCTGTCTGCCTGCAAGCTCTCTGAAATGCAACTTTTTCTGTTGTCACAGATAGGAATTGTTCAAAATATCAGTGTTCCTTCTTCATTTCAATGTAGACAAAGTTCTTATTTTTACAATATAGTAAATTGTTTGGGCTGGGAAACCCTCACTGGAAAGGGAGCAAACCTGTGATTTTTCTGACGGACTTGTATGTGTATGGGACTTTAAGAGCAGCTCTGAATTGTACAAAATCCCATGCCAGAACATTTTCCACATGTCCAGAAACCCATTTATCATCAAGGTATCCATCCTTTGGGGTGTGATCCTGCCCACCTGCAGCACCAGCATCCCAATACTGATGATGGTTGGATCTTCAGCCTTGGGGACAAAGACCAACTGATCATCACACAGGTGCAAATCCCCACATCCCATCACCTCCCATAATCTTCCTGTCTGCTGCCCCTTCTAATTAAATCCCTCACTCATCAGAGCCTCCTAAGGTGCAGTAACTGCAGTGTTACAGGGGCAGAGGGTGCTGCACTGGTGGCAGTGGGATTAAGTTCCTCACTGTTGCACTTAGACATCTGTGCAGCCCAATCTCTCACCTGAGTGCACATGTTGGTTTCTTTCTGGTGACAGAGAAATAAAATTAAATCAACTGAGGCTTATTCTTCTGAGAGGGAGAGAAGGAAAAGCAAGTGAGATAATCTGACACACCTGATCCTCACAGAGCTGCTGTGCAGGTGGGTGGATGGGCAGTGATTGTCAAGCAAGGTGCTCAGCTCCAAGCTGAGGGTGGAGGATGTGGAGGGCAAAAAGCAGAGGCTACCTCTGCCACCTTGCTAATTTCAAGGATTAAACACGCCCAGAAGTGAGCTGCTGGATAATTTTGTTCAAATATTGACAAGATCTCTGAGCTTGCAGTGGCAGTTTATGAAAGGTTTATTTGTTTGTTCCATGGGGCTTTCCATAAAGCAAGTTTCCTTTTCTTTCTGTCTCTCTTGAAGGCACTTGCACACAGGTGCTAACACCCCCACCTGCTGCTACCCTGATTCAAGTAATAAGAGACAATCACTTTACCTGCAATTTTCTTGCCCACAAGCAATGTAGTTACTAAGAATATTTAGAAGGAGGTTCGGGATGGTGCTGTAAATAAGGACCAGATTTGATGTCTAGATCTGCAGTACATTTTTCTTTATAAATATTTTGTTGTTAGAGGGAAAAAAAAAGGGTTCTGTAAAACATCAAAAGTCCTGCTCTTTTGCCAAACATCCCTTTGGCTGAAAGTTTGCTTTCTATTAAGATGTGTTACTTCTTCACTAACCAAGGAGTTTAAACATTCTTTTTGCAGGACTTTTAAGGAAATTGTAAACTACTAAAATATAAAGGATTAACAAATCTGTCAAAATGATAACCTGTTGAATTTACTTTGTTCTATTTAAATTTTACCTCTGTGAGGCCTCATTCACTGAAATGCTGTGTCATCAGCACCCAAGATACTCAGTTATGGGGGATGCTTTTATGTGTTACACCCTCGCCATGTAATCTGTAAAGGTCAATGCATGTAACTGCAGTTGCCCTTGTAAATGTCTGAATTTGGGGATCTATCCTTCTCCAGACCATCTCAGTAGAACCCTTGCCCTCTTCTTGGCCACAGTTCTACCAGGCCTTTGTGGACACAGATTTCATGGAAGGAAAACCAATACAGAAGAGAATTAATCAACCAACCATCCTCACAGACATGAGATCTGCATGTGGAAAATCCTTACAAACACAGACTTTGAAACTCAATGTAGGGCTTTGCGATTTAAGGGCATTTGAACTTAGCCAAGATAAGTGACTCAGTGAATATGAATAGTCATGGCCTCCATGTTTGCAGCTTATGTATCACCTCTGCAAACACAGTGCTTTATAATTGACTGAAAGGAGAAATACATCTTGCAACACCCACCAGCTTCTGCAGCCTGGGTGATTTCCCACCTGAGCACCTCACTAGTCTATTTTTATCCTGTGAAGAGGTTACAGCACCTTGCTGGCCATGATTTCATTTACCTAACAGGTCCTGGTCATATTTTATTTTGCAAATGAGGCATTTCATGAAATATCATGAGAGTAAAGAATTACTAGAGCTGAGGGGGCGGGGGTGGAAAGAAAGGGAAGGAGGGCAAGGAATGACTTTGCAGACAAATCCTCCACACTATTCAATCTTTGCTGGCACAGAAAAAAAACCCCAAACATCAGAAAAGTCATGCTTCAGTTCTCTGCTGTTGCATTATCTTTTTTTCTTTTCTTTTGCTACTTTAAAATACCTACAAGTATGCTGCCCTCCTTGAAGCCAGCTCCTTGAAAATGAAGTGTACATTTCAAAGACTGTGTACAGTATAACTCTTTGTGTTTGGCTTGGAGAAATGTTTGTTGGGTGGAAAGGAGAAAAGGAATTTAGGTAGTTGGTAGTAAGCAAATGTTTCCTCCAATACCTGCTCAACACACATTGAAACTAAGGACATGTCTTGGCCATGCTGGACAGAAGTTGCATCTTGTGACGTTAGAAGAGAGTTGGAGCTCTTGACAGGGAGCTGAAAAGTTAAACAGCTCCAGAACCTGAGGCACACATGCAGAGAGGGGGAGCTTCACACTGCTTAGGGTGGCAGTGCCCATGTGGAGATGTCAGCGAGGACTGGTTGCCTCAGCATCTGTCCCCAGTCCAGGGCAGGGTCCCGAGCTCCTGTGGCCCATCTGAGCTGCTGGCAGGGCTGCCCTGAGCTGCTCTGAAGAGTGCTGCAACTACAGCAGGGCAGCAGGGAAAATATCTCATCTTGTCTGGCATAAAGCCACTAGAGCAGCAATAATGAAGTCTGGAACACCGTTAACTTCCCAATTGTTTTGCTCCCAGATAAAATCAAAACATTCTCGGTCATTTCCCTGAAGTGGGGCCATATCTTTAACATCACTGATGGCTAAAATTGCATGAGGTTGTTCCTGTGTTATGGCAATCAATTCAGCCATGTTAGGCACTGCTGCTGTCAAAGGTGCTGTATTGGCATTTAATTTCCTGTAATCCACAATTAGCTGCCATTTCCCATTTGACTTTTTACTGGTCACACAGGAGAGTTATAAGTGGAATGGGTGGGAACAATTATTCTATCTTCCATTAAGTCCAATATCACAGGGAAAATCCCTTCTCTGGCTCTCAAGGGAGATTTTACATTAGTTACCTTAGAAGGAGACAGAGTGGGGGTGGCAGCTTGCAGCAGTAGAAGTGATGAAAAATCCAAACCAAAAGCTCACTGCCTGCCCCTATCATCAGTCCAAGACCTGCCCTTTAAGATGTGTAAGCCTAGGCTCCTTATTGTCTCAAAACTTCTTTGAGCCAGAAAAATGTTGGAAAAAATGTGTACAGATGGGGACCCAGGGCCCAGAGGGAAAATTGAAGACTGCTCGAATACTGCTGCCCGTTTCTGTTACAGTTGCTCCCTGACACCCACTGAAAGGTGCCACTGGTGAAAGAATGAGAGGTGGTTTTTAATTCCAAACTTGATAATTTGAAAGTAAATCTCCCTTTTTTTTTTTCCCCCCTTGGTTGCACTCTTGACCCCAAAGCTTCTAAAACAGGACTTCTGGTGAGCTGGCAAGAGAACCAATGGTGAACTCACTCCCCAGGTGACATGGTCTACCTGCTCTGTGCTCCCCAGGCAAACCAGGGAGGACAACTGATTTGGATCACCTTTTGTTTGCTGAGCATGTACAGATGAGATGATTAGCTCAAATAAGTGGGTAGGACTGAACTTTCTTAGCATATATTTGTTCTGTCCTCATTTCTTTTCGTTTGGACTCAGGTGCCAAAGCACGTTGCTATGATGAATACATGAAGGCCTTGGAAAATTAGAATTAAATATGTGTATTTTTTGTAAGTTGAGACATCATAGAAAAGGGAACTCTAAATCTAGTGTAAATAGCTATGAACATACTTCTGTTTGTTTTTCAGTCCAATTGTCTAAGTGTGTTATACCTCATGTTTTTAAATAATACTTGAGCTGAGCTGATGCCAGGCTGCATCTCTTTTCTCTCAGGATTCCTAAGCAGCATGTACTCAGCCAAGGAGAGCAGGATGGGCACTTGGGTCTGGTGTCCAAAGCTTCCATGCACCACCCACCCAGAACTTCATGGCTGGGCCAGGGCTGAAACACATCAGGATTTTTTGTGTTGTTTGGGCACTAAAGAGAGCAAGAGAAAAGCTTTGCCATGCTTGTGTGTTTTGTTTTGTTTTCCTTTTATTTTTGTTTTTTTTAACTTCCAAACTGTCATAATTCTCTGTGAGTTAGCAACTCCCTGGGCATATTTTGGAGTTAGCTTAATAAATTTGGAGTTGCTTGAGTCAGGACTTGAATTCTTTCCCCTACATTCAGAGAAGCTGGAAGACTTTTCCTAAGTTTGTTTGAAGCCTCAAGTTCATGCAACCACCTAAAAGAAGCTCAATTTTATGCATGCAGAAGAGGTACCTCAATGCTTGAAATAATAGCCAGGGAATGATAATTTCTCACAGTTTGTTTGACTTTCATCATCAAACAGTCAAAAAGTTACTCAATTTTAGACTGATTTTGGCCTGAAGCTGTCTCACAGCAGAACTGAACACTCCAGGAGAAGTTGTGATTTCAGCATATTTTGAATTCCAGACTAAAAACAATTGCTTTTCCTTGAAAGAAGTAAAAAACCAATAGTTATTTAATTTTGAAAGACAATTTGGAAATAAAAAAGTAAAACCTTGAATGTGAAAGTTCTTCAATGGTTTTGAAAAACATCATTCTATTTTTGCCTTTGCTACACTGCTTTTCCATTTAGATGAAAATTATATTTTGGTTGACATGTAGCTCAGTTAAAATCTCCCCTCTGGCAGTCTGGCTGTCTTCGTGCTCCTCTCCTGTACAAGACATGCTCAGCAGAAGGCACAGGAACAACATCAAAACCATCACCTTGATCTGCCCAGGCAGAGTCTGTATCCTGGGTCTGTGCTCCGAAAGATGCAGCTCCTGGAAACAAAGTGCTCCTTTCTTCAACACCCATTATGAAGGATTTCCAGTTAACACAAGAACAGCAGCTTTCCTGCCCAGGAACCTCTGAAGTCAGATATTCCTTGCTTGCTCCCGTGGGAAATAGAGGAAGATATGGCCAAGGAAATAGGTCAAGAATACCACAAGATACATGAAAAGTCTTGGACTTGAGATGAATGTGCATCTATCTCTGCATGGACACCACACACATCTCCAGAACTATCCTAAGTCATTCTAAGCTATTTGCATGTAATATTAAGCTTTCTGCCACCCTGCTTGTGCCACAAAGATATTTAACCCTAATCTGTGCTAAAGATCTAAGTTCCTATTGAAGTCTGGGAGCCCAGATAGGCTGAAGGATCCCCCTGTAGTCCTGCTATGGAGTGTGCATTACTGCAGCTCAGTTACTGTGGCTGGAGTGCTGCAGCTCTGAGCAGAGCTCTGCTAAACCAGCCTTAGAGATGAAAACATGCAAGCAAAAAACTTGCAACCCCCCCCTCCCAGGTCTCATTTTTGGGTGGAGGAGACCCAGGCTGCCCACACTGGCACCATGTCCATAAGGCAGCAGGTTCCAGTGGAGTTTGGATAATTGGAACCTGCCAAGGATTGTAGGAGCATGTCCAATTTGCAACTTCCAAAACCATTGGGAAGCAGTGAGTCAGTGGAGGGATCTGATAAATTCTTTGTTAGAGGCTTGTTCCAGTTCTAATTAATCACATTCAATAACAATTCAATTAGTGCCATGAGTTAAAAATTACCAAGTTAGCTGCACATACTGAGATGGACACATTCAGGGCTGAGACAAAAATAGTCTGGCAGAAATGAGAGGCATTGAATAAGGCAATGATCTCCTGGGACATTTCTGGAAATCGTTCATGGCTATTTTCCATGTCCTCATTCTCCAAATGCTCCTGGTATTGCTTTCCTTCTCTGACCTGGGCCCTCCACGGCAGATCTCACACACCTTTTCTCTTGCTAATGGGCAAGAGTGGAGGCTGCTGGTGTGAGTGGGTACTGTGGGCAGAGAGCAGACTGGAATTTCCCTTAGAAACTCAGTCCCACTCTGCTAAGAGCTCTCTGTACACACCACAAAGAGACCAAGCCCTGGAAAGATTATCACAGACAAAACAAGCAAAAGGAACACAATGGAATAGGATCTGCCTCCCTGAGAGCTGTTTTCCCATATGTCATCAACTGGGACACAGCTGGGGCAGTGCTGGTGATGGGGCTAATGCACAACATGGGTGTAACTAATGAAATGGGAACTCTGAAGAGGAAGCAATGGCAAAAATAAACATCTCATTCAACAGCCAAATGAGTAGGGGGAACGATTTCTTCAGCACACAGTGTCTCTGTGGCTCCCAGCACAATAGGTGCTGATGTGCCTTTGCATGATGATTCAGAGTCCACTCCAATAAGAGGAAAAGAGCTTTCTATTAATTTTTTGAGCTTTCCACTTGTCTTACAGGGGCAGCTGTTTATGGTTTGAGCCACAGCTGCAGAAGGCACTTTCTAGGATGGATTGAAATGGATTGGCACCAAGCAAGCAGGAGGCTGCAGAAACCCCCCAGGATCCCAGAGTAATTCCATCACTGTCTGCTGGTGGCCACTGGCACTGCTGACGAAGGTGCCAGCACAGTCCTTAAGCTGCTGCTTCTGCACGTGTTGGGGCCCTGATTGCACCAGTGGCTCTTCATTGTCCTGCTCAGCCTCACCTGTATCTACAGCCCTTGCTCATCAACCCACAGATCCTATTTAGGCTCAGACTGGGCCACTGAGCTCTGGTTTGAGCTATGCTGCAGGACTGGGGTAGTCTGCAGTTTGGCTATGCACTTTCCTGGCAGTGAATCTCACTGATCCAGACTCCAGTGCACAGACTGCTGCCCTGGCTCTGGATGTACCTTACTGCTGTGGATCTGCCTGAATATGACCTGAATTTGACTTCAAACCTGCCTCATCACCATGGATTCTCCAGTGACCTGAATTCTCAGCTGAGCCTGGCTGCTTTCTGTGGCCTGCCTTGCCTGGGTGTTGTGGATGGGCTCCTGGTTGCTGAGGCCCCAGTCAGTCCTTGCAGGTGTGCTGGGCACCTTGGATGCAGAAGATCTCAATGCAGTAGCTGAATTTTCTAAATCGGTTGTTTTAGCTGTGGAATTATCCAGGCAATTTTCCATGTGGGTAAGTGCATTAGATATATGTCTTTACTTTAAGAGTTTTCTCTCTGTTCTGACAAAAGAGGATTAAGGAATATCCTGTTCCTGCACCCCTTGCAGACTTTGCTTTGGAGAAGGAGGAGTTGCAGCAGCCAGTTTTCAGCCACTGCCTCCTCCACACCCTCCTTAGCTGGGTGCAGTGCAGGAATTTGGCCCTTGACAGGACCCTGCACCCACTGAAGCCAGCCTTGGCACAGGCACTATCAGGCCTGTGACCCTTGCAGATGTCAGTAGTAGCTGAATAGGCATGACCAAGACCCGTAGTATGCCAAGTTTGTAAACTCCTCTTGTCAAGGACTGTCTTTTCAGTGCATGTGGAGCAGCTACCTTTGTGTAGTTTTGGTTGTGATTCCAGGTGCTGCTGTAATGTCAATACTTACCAGAGCAATAATATGTTTTGCTTTTCATAAGCTCACATACCAGAGAGGGCTGGAATTCAGGATTTGCCAATAATAGACCCTGCTCTAAAGGGGATGCTGTTGTCACTGGCAGTGTGTAAAGGTGGGTGAGGTGTGTTAGCAGAGAGACATGGTTACTCTTGGAAATAAGTAACTAGAATTGCTTCTGTGAATGCCTTGGGAAAAGTTTAACTGTCCTGCTTGTTGAGAATACTTGAATTTACATAATCAATTAGGTTGAAATGATCTTTGAGATCATAGAGTCCAACCTTTGATCAAACACCATTATGTCAACTGGACCATGGCACTGAGTGCCACATCCAGTCTTTTCTTAAACACCTCCAGGGATGGGGACTCCACCACCTCACTGGGCAGCCCATCCCAGTGTTTAATCACCATTTTTGTGAGGAAAGGCCTCATAATGTCCACCCTGAACTTCCCCTGGTGCAGCTTGAGACTACATCCTTTTGTCCTGTCACTGCTTGCCTGGGAGAATAGACCGACCCCCACCTGGCTACACCCTCCTTTCAGGGAGTTCTGGAGAGTCAGGAGGTCCCCCCTGAGCCTCCTTTTCTCCAGGCTAAACATCTCTCAGCCATTCCTTATAGGATTTGTGCTCCAGACCCTTCACCAGCTCCAGCTGCCCCTCTCTGGACTCGCTCCAGCACCTCAATGTCCTTCCTGAATTGAGAGGCCCAGAACTGGGCACAGCCCTCCAAGGTGTGGCCTCACCAGTGCCGAGTGCAGGGGACATGTTGTCCAAGTTCCTAACTCTTGAAAGAGCTGTGGGGTTTGAAAAACTAGTTTTTGTTTCAAAATCTATTTTGTCATGTGATTTAAATGAGTTATTTCAAGGGGGAAAATTCCTTCAAATCAACCTATTATGTTTTGAAACAAAACCAGAGCCCTTGCTGTGCAAACAATAGGGGCTGCATTGCCAGCATCTCCCTTGCCTCAGCTGCAACAGACCATGCACTTCATGCTGCTCAACTGGAATCCAAACTGTCGTGTCTGAGTGTTCAGGACAAGTTGGTTAAAGTGGTGTGAGAGCAGAGAACAAGGCTGAGAACTGCAGTCCTCCAGGGAGAGGAATGAATCCTGGGTTTCAGGGTGTCCTTTGGTAACTGCTAACATGTGGGGCTCATAGCACTCTTCAGTGTGCTCCTTCAGGCAGTGCTTGCACAGCCATCCCAGAGGATGCCAGTCTTTAATTCAGCATCAAACAGACTAATATCTAAATCTGTCATGTTTGACAGAGTTGCTTTGTGAGGGAGCTCATTTTTCATGAGCTGCTACTTTATCTCGATCTTCCTTTCCTCATTTTCTTCTGTTTCATCTTCCTCTGACTTCTGTTTTATTTTTCCCTCTGGCCAGCCTGTCTAATCCTTATTTTTTGCTTGAAAGTCTTTTAGTGTCTGAAAGCTGAAATTGTGGAGCATATGGGCACTTAATGCAGGCCACCTGCATGCATCCAGGGACTCCACACAGCCCATGAATTGTGTGCTTGACAACCTCAGTGGAAAATGTTCTGCAGCCACAAACTGTGGATTTGTTGAGTCAGGCTGCTGCCAAGACATGGTGGAAACCCTAAATTGTTGTGATTCCTTTCTGTCCTGTAAGTGTTGTTTATTTGCATAAATTCAGAGAAGCCTCCTGGACTGCCTCAAAGCTGCAGCTGTTTCACTGAATTAATCTCAACCACCGACACTGTTTTGTGCTGCAATTTTCCCAGCACCCACTGCAGGCACAGCTGTAGGGCACAGCAATTTGTTTCCATATGTTCTTCACACAGCACATGTAGTAGCACCCAATGGTGCAAAATGTTACTAGTGGGACAGATCCAAAAATTTGAATTCTTATTAAGTGCTTGGAGTTTGGTCTTATAGTAATTTTGTACACAACTTATGCAGTGGAGCTTAAACCTGCAAATACAATGCAAGCAGCAGATAGTCATAATTATGGTGTTGATGAGTGGTGTTTTATAAGTGGTCTCCTGGCAAGATGTCCCATGTAGACTGTCATGAAAGCCATTTCTCCTTTATTAATTGTTGCTAATCATGATTTCACTGTGAATGATCCATTAACTAGCTTAGCATGGCAGAGTTGAACAAGAAAAAAGTATTACATTTGCTCAGAGAACAAGCAGAAAAAACCATAATTCTTGGCCGGGTCTCTCACTGCTACTTGCTCTCCTCAGATGTGTTCCTTATCACTGTTTATTGGCTTTCAGGCCCCATGGGATGTACAGCTTGTAGAAGGAGCATTCAGGTGATACCATCTGTGCCCTTTCTCTAGTGCAAGTGATTCAAGGTCTAAATTTTTATTCAAAGTAAAAAGCAACCCAACTTTTGCTATATGTAAAAGCATATTATAATGATGACCAAGATGTGATTTGAATGCTTTAACCAGTAAAAGTGGCATCAATCATCCACTTGGAAGGTGGAGATGCTTTCAACCAAATCTGGATGCAACCTTTCCTTGAGGTACTCATCAAGGAACTGCTGCAGGTTTCTCTTATAACAAGTATTTATTTTATGGAGCTTGGATATGATTATTTATCCAGAAGAGCAGTGGCACTAGTGGGTAAAAACTTAAATTGAAAACTGATGTCTGTATAAATATACTGAAGAGACAGGCCCAATCTGATTTGATTTCAACCTCCTAATAGTGTTCTGAAATAGTTGCTGAGTAAAATAGACTCTATAAACAAATATGACCAAATTTTTAGATAATCCCCACCTTTGTCTATTGAACAGCTTAAATATTTAAGAGGGAACCCAAATGGATTCATGAAGATGCTCTTTTGTAAAGCAAGAATATACAACATATTGTCCTCAAATCCAAGGCTCAGAGAACAAATGGGTATTTGAAAATATGCCTGGTAAAAGACAGGAAAAGGTCAAGGTGTTAACCAAGCCATTACAAACAAGAGGGGAAAAGAAACAGTCTGCAGTTCAGTTTAGCAACATAACTGGGGAAGGAGCAGCCAGGCTGAGACTACTGAAGAATGTCAGCAGTGCCACAGTGGCACATGATGAACAAGCCAGGGCTGGGAAAACATCTCTGTGAGCAGCCCCCTCTCTGCCAGTGTGTGCTGGAGCTCCACAGCAAGGACTCTCTTGAAACATCTACAGAGAGCACAGGGAAAATGGGCAGTGTGGAGAACGTCTGGGAAAGCACGAGCAGAATTCCAGTGCTGGGCTGCTCTGGGGAGGAATTACAGACCCTCCCAGTGCACCTGGAGCTGCTCTGGCACTGAAGCACTCCTTGACTCAGGTGTAGTTCTGCAGGAGCAGTAGGGAACTTGGTTATTGCAAATACCCACTGCTATGATGCTTGTTGTTTTCTTCCTTTATCCTGCTATATTTTATTCCCTTTGGTTAAACTTATTTATGTACGTTGCTCTTTTCATGTTATTCTGTTTTAAATTCCCAGTTAAACCCTCCAACTTGTTTAAGTGAAGCTTAAAGACAGCAGAGGTTAGGGATTGGTCAAAAATTGTCAAAATTCTTATAGATTCAAGAAGTGTGTCATGTGTAAATATAAAACTGCCTCTCCATTGGGGTGTGACTCCTGGCCACAGGGGAGGTGATCCCCTACAAGGGTGTAGGTAAGCAGAGGGTATCCATACTTCTGCTTCATCCTCCAGTCTGCAGGGACAGCAGGACAAAGCACTGTGAACTGACTCTTTATCTGGAAATATGGAGTAATTTTGTGTATTTTAGATGGCCTTTAGGTGAAGCTGCTTGGGGTGATGCATTCAAGATGGGAAAATACTGTGAAAGCTGATTATGAGCATCGTTCTTCCACAGTGATGCTGAGAAAACTGTTCTCAGCTAACACAAGGTATCTTTCACTTGTGCAGGTGATTCTAAAAGCAGGAAGAACTAAGGACATGGAGAGTCACTTCCCATCCAGGTGGCAGGATCAGATTGATGGTGATCAATCTCCTCCACATCATCTCCTGTCTGTGTCTATTCAGTTTATAAACATAAACTTCCAGGCTGACTGGGACTGTAATTCTGAATAGTGGGGCAATAGGAGCACAATCAGACCACTGCAAGATGTGTGGTGCATTTGTACCAAGCCTAATTTGGCCTCTGGATCAGAAATAAATGGTCTGTTAATGCAAGTAGTATTCATTGAATACAGATGTACTAGCCTAGCCCCAAAGATTAATTTGCTGAAGAATACTGCTTTTGAAGAGATTAGATTAACTATAGAATGATTTTTAAAGGGTATTTTTCCTTTATGGATGACAAGGGTGTTGAAATGATTGATAACCATTTAAATATAACTAGAGTCTGAGAAAGAATTTGGTGGATAAATGCCATTTAAGATAAAGGTTTCAGTGAGATTTGCTTTCAACTGCCTTCAAATGTTTAATTTTTCACAGAATCCCTTTCTGAGCAGCTGTTGCAGCTGGATGGTGAACCCCAGAGAGCTGCTTTCACACCCTGCCTGCAGAGTAGCACACACTGCAGCCAAATCAGGGCTGCAATTGTGCAACTTGTGCATTGCATCTTGCATTTCTCTGCCCTCCACTGCAGCTTGTTTTAGCAAGAGAATACACTACACTGCTCTGGCCAGAAGATGGCAATGAGAAATGAGGTTTTACACTTTATATTTTTTATCAAGTATTGTACTGTGATGCTTCAAGCTGATAGCAGTTTATAAGTCAAAGCCTTCCAGGTAGATTTTTTTTTTTTAAATAAATAAAAAAACCCAGCTTCAGCTCTACACAGATGAGCCACCAGTGGGCTGTGTCTGAGGACATCCAGCAGGAGGGAATGGAGGTGGCAGTTTAAAATCAATTTTCCCTTAATTGATCTTTAATATCTGGTTTCCATGGACTGAACAGTGGTTGTAAAGCCCAAAAACGTTTGGCAGCTGTGTTTTAAGGACTTTGGGGACACCAGATGGCTGAAGATTCACTTGAGCACTGGGGTCCCAGAGTAACTACTCCCTTGTGGCTTCAGCTGATGGGTTTTTAACAGTGTAGGGGAGATTTTTTAGGATGTGTTGATTTCTAAAGCAGGAATCTAGTTTTAACACAAGGCTCGTTGCCAGACATTCCCCAGCACCAGTGAAAATGAAGCTGTGTAGTTGCCCTTCAGGAGCTGGAGGCACAGGAGGGTTATTACTCACCTGTTCCAGGGACAGGAGGCTGTTGTTCCTGGTGTGGCAGCTCTGGCTCCATCACAAGGTGTATCCCCCAGAGCACTTTGTGCTGTATCTCTTTTGGTTTTACTCTCACCTCTAGAAAGACCTTGGTTCCTCATATGAGATAAGAACTTCGTGGGAAACTTCAAAAGATGATATTTCCCATTAAACTCTTGCTATTGTTTTTATCATGCTGACTCCTAATGCCCGTCAGAAGGAGCAGAGTGGAGTTGCCAGAGGCAAACTCACACTGGTAGGAGAGGAAATTTCTGTCCTCCTTTAGAAGTTCCATAATTGACTGCAAAGCTGAGTACCCAACTAGATGGGTTTTACTACTGGGGAATAATTTAGAACCGAGCAGTTCTTCTGACCTGAGTGAATGATCAGTTCTTTCACACTTCCCCCTCTAACAGAAACAAAGATAGTAAAGTGTTTGCAAACTTTGCAGTCTCTTCTGCTGGTCCCCAGAAAGTGAGATGTGTTTCCAGGAGGAAAACAGACAGCAGGAGAATACTGAAGAGATCAGACCAGAAGAGAAATAAAACCACCATGGGGAGAAGGTCAGAAGTTAGTGTAAGAGCCAGGCTGAGGGCTTGTCTTATTGTCTGATCCATGTCAATTCCCTCAGGTGATCTCCTGAGGTAGGAGCTCATGCACCACCATTTCACAGTCCTGCTGAGGTTGTTTTACCTGCACAAAATGACTGTAGCTCCTGGACCTGCTATTCTGCATCTCCTTTTTGGGGTAGGACAGCATTTGAGGCTCTCCCTGTAGGGTAAGGGAGCAGGTTTGTGGTATGTGTTGTGTACCATGATGGCAATTTATGTGCAAGTGATTAATTTTAACTTCCTTGTTTGCTCTCAATTCAACAATTACAATGAAGACTCTCCAGCATCCACTGCTGTTCTTTAACAACTCAACCAGACCTAGAGTCAACAAGGAAACAGCCAATCAAAGGCTGCTGGCATAAGTGATCAGAGCCAGGATAACACAATTAATGCACACACCTCCACAGGTGCCCCATGCCCACTCTGTTTGCCTTTTCTTGGTTTTGCATTAACCTGGCACTGCCACCCTCCTCCTGTGTGAGCTGATGATCACAACTCTATCATTTTGTGGGACTGGAAGTATCTGAGCACACCATTTCCTCTGCTTGTTATCATTTGTCAGTGCTGAGAATCAGCTTTCTGTAGGGACAGTCTGCAGACGTTATGTCCCCAGTGGGAAAATTTTGGTTAAATAGTCCAAATTGGTTGGCTTCTTTCGTGGGACACATTCTGAAACCCTAATCCATGCTTGGGGAGGGTTGACTGCAGTGGTATATGGCAGGATGCAACATGGCTGTGTTCATTCTCCCATGTCACTTCAGGCTGAATTCTGATTTTTAGGAGTTACTCTGTCCCTCAGTGATTGCTCAGTGCTGGGATCACAGGAGAAGATCTGTGGAGCCAACACAGTCACTGTTTGTGGTGAAGGCCCAGCCAGCAGGATGATGGCTGCAAGGCAGAGGCTGAATATTTGCTGTGAAAGCTGGGCTGTGTGTCAGAGGCAAGGATGGCCATTCTCCCCCTCCTGCCTGTTCCCAGGCACCACGGGCTCGGTGGGAGAGGGGGGATATCAGCTGGACATGAAGGTACAATCAGGAGCTGTGTGTTTCAGGACTGCCCTTCTGTGCAGACGAGGCCTGTCCCTGATCTATGACTGTGGCACATTTTAACTGCAGGCTGTTCAGTGCTGGGCTCTTGTTTCCTACCTTATTGAGACTACAGTGAAGAGGCAAATCTGACCAGGGAATTTCTCTGCTGAGGAGAAATGAGCAAAACCAGAGACAAGTGCAAAACGCTGCAAACACAGGTTCATTGATAGAAAAATACCACAGAGAGTTAAAATTTCTGTCTTCTCATTTTCCCATTTTTCTACTGTTTTTAATCTGTTTTTCTCTAGTTTCTGCTTCTTTACTGTTTATATGCTTCATTCCAGCCTTTCAAATGCAAATGAATCTTGGCAGGAGGTGTAGAGACTCCACTGGACTGACATGAGTCCCAGTCCAGCAGAGTACTTGCTCAGAAGTCTGCTTGAAGTTGAGTCTGCACAAGTGAGTCTCAGCTATACAGGACATGCACAGAAAACCACCATGGGTGGATGCTTTCTTCAAAAAAAAATTTTTTTTTTGACAGAAGAGAGGTGCCAAGCAATCAAAACCTGTTTACACCATGACAAGTTATAAATCAAGGCCTTGATACTTTAAGCAGTGGGTTGTGTAACGTTCATAAAGGAAAAATAGGAGTTCTGCCAGCCATGCTGGTTATTCATCATTTTCTCTATCAGTTTAGCCAGTCTCGGGTATTCAGGTTGATCCTTCCTTCTTTTTATTTCTCAGTAAGCATTACTTTATTTTCTAGGGAGCACAGAAATAAGAATAGAGAATGAACCTAATGATGACAAATGGTTGCTTTGGCCTTCTCTGGGAAGACTGTGATAACCTTGGTCTGGTCTTTGTGTGTTCCTCCTGCCTTGCCACATGAGCTGACTGAGGTGGCCCTGGGCTGGCAGACCTCCAGACTGGCGTGTGTCTGACATTGTTCAGTGGGAACGCTCCGTGCAGACCCAGCCACGCTCCTCTCCTTGGCACCAGAGGAAAGGAAACAAAAGGCCTTGGTTCCAAGTTTGTTGGCTTTATCAGCACACATAGTTGCCTCCTCCATCTTCCAAAAGCTGTTTCAACCCCAAGACCAGACCATTGGTGCTATCTGGCAAATCTCTCTTGCCAGCCATAGACAATTGGCTTCCTTGGAGCTGATGAGTAAATACTTCCCTGCTGCAAGCTGGT
Organism: Chaetops frenatus; assembly: GCA_013400775.1. Classification (NCBI taxonomy): domain Eukaryota; kingdom Metazoa; phylum Chordata; class Aves; order Passeriformes; family Picathartidae; genus Chaetops; species Chaetops frenatus. Next base: position 705,652 of record VZTR01031777.1, on the reverse strand, counting down.
TATGAGCTTGGAGAAAGAGCTGAACATCCATAAATCACTAATTATTGTCTCTTTGTCTACCTCCTTGCTCAGTTTAAGCAGAGTTTTTGTGCAAAACTGACTCTTCCAGGGCCTTTGTCTGTGGGCAGCTTGATCTTCCAGGTGAGAGAAGATGTAATGGACACTACTGATTTTGAGGAGAGTTCTAGTTCAGGCATAAAATGTATCTCAAATATGTTCTACTTCAAAGCCTTTGACACAAAATTTATTAATTTTCCTTGTCCAGAGGTTTTTTGTTTTTTTTTTTCTTTTAAAAAGAAAACAAAGATTATAATGTTAGTGGCCACTATCACAGAATCAGCTATTTCAGCTCAGCTTTAGGGAGAATCAGTCAATCTGTAATGGTAAAAATTGTTGTTATCAGATTTCTCAGGTTGCTACGAGGGATGAATCACAGTGAAATTGCAGAATAATGCAGTCTGAGGAGGGGCTTGCATCCATGCTTAGCTGGTGCCTGTAAGAAGCAGTCTGAGAGGAGAGGCTTCCAATTGCTCTGAAGTTTTTCCTGTGTTGAACCTATTGGTTGGGTGACCAGCTGGGAAGTATTAAGTTGGCTATAAGCATTTGGTGCCTCTGATCTGTGTTAATGGGGGATAGCAAGAGACAAACTATTACTCCACTCACATTAAACATTAAACATGAAAGAGTTGCATTAAAATGCCCTAGGAGAAAGGAATTACTTGTGTCTTTTTGATCAGTGGGTGGTCCTTCTAGATTTGACACTGGCATGTGTCTGACTTGGTGCACCCAGCTGTATTTTTGAACAGTAGTAAGAGTTAAATTATCCTTTCAAAAGGGAATGAACACACAGCTGGGGTTAATGCAGAAACATCAACAAATGGCTGTGCTTTGAGGTGCCTGGGGAATAGGTGCAGCTTCTGGATTCTGCTCCCAAATGTATTTGTACAAAAGCAGAAAGTGTGAGGATAAAAGTGAAAATCCATAGTTCTATTTTATAGGGGGGAAAAAGGAAAGTGGTGGATCATGCTCCAGCTAATGTTGACTGGTCTAAGGCAGGTGAATGCTGACTGATTTTTACTTGCAGGTAGATAGTACATCAAGGGATGGCTGATCAGGTGTGGATTTAGAATCATTGAAATATTGAAAATCTGAATGTAGAAAGAGACATACAGAGGTTTTCTGCTCCAAATTTCAGCTCAAAGAGGTAACTTCAAAGTTGCATTGCATTGATCCAACTTCAACTTGTCCAGCCACCTGCTATGTCCAAAGGTACACATCCACTTCCTAAATCCTTGCTTTTATTGTGAGGAATTTTGTCTTTCTCTAGGAGTGTATGTATCCTTAGTTGTCTCTGCTTAGCACAAAGATAATGGGAAGACAAAGTCCAACAAATACATTCCTGAGGGCTTCCTAAAAGGGACTTGAAACCCCTCAGGAAAGAAAAGAACAACAAGTGAAGGTTGATGCTCAGGAGATGGGCTTCAGCTTCAGGGCAAGTAAGAATCAAAGGGAAAGATGTCCCTCCCTTGTAATAAGTAAAAAAAAAAAAAAAAGAGCTTAAGAAACCAAGAAAATAAAAGTAAAATAATCAAATGCCTCTCACCATTCAGAGCTGTTTTTCCTGCATGAGCATTACTTTGCTCCTTGCTTCCCTGTCTCTTGGTTTCCTGTTGCCTTAGAGTCAGAGAAGAGAGGTCTTAGGGAAGCACTCGAATTCCACTCTCCACTTCAGGGCCTGCCAGGGAAGGCAATGGGCTTCCAGCTGCCCTGGACAAGCCTGGTTTGCTGACCCCATGGGCTAGTGGCCAGTACATTTTCTTTGTTTTTTGTAGCCTCCGTTGGGATGCAAAGAGAGTGCCAGCCATGGATTTCATTAATTCCACCATCAGTAGGTCTGAATTCATTGCCACTAATACAATGCCTTTTTTCTGTGTGCTGTGCCAGGGGTATTTTTTTTGACACCATGTGTGACCTCCTGTTATTTCTCAACAAATGTTGGCAGGCACAGCACAGCTGGCAGAGCAAAGCAGCACAGTGTGTCACAAACTGCTGAGTGCATCCATGCTGAAATGAACAGCCAACTCCAGAGTGCTCTGAAAATTAAATCAATAAGAAAGAAAAACATGCCACTATTGCTCCCCTTTACTCCAGCTTTGACTGCTGCTTCCCACTGCACATTGTTAACTCTTCTGAGCTGGACTCAGGCAATAGCCAGAAAAAGGTTATCACAGAGTTTCAGAGTTTTATTTTTATATCTCTTTTATCCTTCTAAAACTTTCCCAGACTTCTGTAAAACACGTGTCTCTAAACTATTCACAAGCAACTTAGCAATTAATTCCTTTCTCTGAGCTCAAATTCAGACTGTGCTTTTTGATTTTACAGGAGGCCTTGGCCTGTTCAGGTAATATATTACAAATGATAATTATGTAATAAAATGTTCATTGTTTCCAACAGTGGATAACCCACTTTTCACACTTTCCTTTCTTCTTTGGGGTTCTGTGCCTCTCCTCTGTTGCTGTGGAAGAGGAGAGCAGGGTGAAGTGCTGCAGCTGGTCACAGGCAGCCTGAGCTTTGCTGGTGGCAGAAGTAGCTGTGATGGCTTAAACTGCTCAGGTGCAGGACAGAGGACTGGGTAGGGTTGCACAACATGACTGTTGGGGATACTGGGTTTGCTTCTTTATGAATAAATCCCTTTAACGTGCTAAGGAGCAGCTGTGCCATCCTAGGAACCTGCCCTGCCCCAGCCATCCTGCAGCCAGCCCCAGCCTCTCTGTTGGTCTCTCTTCTCATCTCCCCTTCCTGCTGAAGCCACAGAAGAGGGCTCAGACCTTGCTGTGTCAGCCCAGGGCTCAGGCTGCTGGGGGTTACCCAGCCCCAAAGCTCTTCAGCTCAGGGTGGTTCACGGATTCAGCCCTGTCCCTCAGAGTGGATAACACACAAACACATTTGAGGTCCTGTCTTATGGCAGGCTTTCACTGACCAGCTGTCATGGTACATTTAATTTGACCTGTTTTAGGATGACCATGGTAGGAGGCAAGTGCTCATGGGGCAGGTTTCTGCTGGGACACCCTCTGCCCTCTGTCAGAGCCATGTGGATAATTTTGTGTGCTCAGTATGGCACACTGGACTGGAGAGTAGGGGGGGTATGTTCCCTGCCAACAGGCCTCTCAAGATGGCAAGGCAAAAAGAAATAGCTTCAATACAACTATCCTGCAAGCCTGCTTCTTCAGTGGATTGTCATTTTTTGGCACTGAGAAGAGCATTTTAAGCTGATGAGAAAATGCAATAGACTGATTTACTTGGATGCTTTCAATGTTTCTTTGACTTTAGCCAGGGGAGCCCATGAGGGGGTAGAGAAAACCAAAATATAATGCTGTACAAGGCTCGTTTGTATGCACTGGGGCTTGCAGACACTCACTGAACTCGTACCTGCCCCTCTGGGCCAAGTGGAAAAAGAGGGCAGGCAGAGGGAATTTTTGCTCTTGCTCACATTAACAGATTAACAACCACTGTCATCAGCCCCAGGTGAGGCCATGCATCTTGGAAAAGTTGAGAAAAGTGTGTGTAGCTTATACCAGCCCTCTCTGCAGTCACACTATCTTGCAGAATTTCCAGTTGTTGTTGGGCCTCTGGCTCACCCTCCTCTTCCTCCCCACAGGGGTGGGTCTGTGCAGCTGGGCCAGTGGCACCAATGAGATGAAGAGTCCTGTGAGCAGGAAGATAAACCTTAAGTCTAAAAGGGCAGAAATAAACCCATTGCTTATCTTTTTGTGAGCAGATCTTGCTTTTCTCTCTGCAGAGCAAAGCAAAAGGTGAGCAGAGACCCTAAGTTAGGTGCCTGAGGGCAGTGATATGCTGTCAACAGGAGCCTCCCATGCTTTTCCAGTAGAAGCATCTCATTCCTACTCTCTCAAATTGGATGGTCTCTTTCCTCCTTGGTGTCCCTTTAAAGACTGCAGGAGGGGTCTGTGAGCCTCTTGGGTGACAGTAACTGTTCCTCTGGCTGAAGTGTTTTGATGGCAGAGGATGGGACAGGCAGAAATGAGGACGTGAGGATAAACCAGTCCTGACAAACAAGCAGTGGCATTGGTGGCTCTTAGAAATGAGGAAGTGTGACCTGTCCTTGTGGCCCCAGGGCTGGCACCAATCCTCGTGCAACAGAAAGCCAAAGAGAGAGAATTGCAGTGGCCACTCACAGGAGAATGGTGACAGACAGTGACTCGGTTCCTGGTGGCTGCTGCTGCAGCTGAGCAGGAGCCCATGTGTTTGCAGTTGTTATTCTCATAGCAAGAGCCAAGTCCTGGAAGACTTTAACATTCAATTTGCAGTGCCTTGAGAGAACTCATGTCCCATGGGGAGCCCAGTGCTGCATCTCTGGAGCAGTGACACACAGCATGGCTGCTTCAGTGGCAACTCCAGGACTTCCATTACAGCACAGAAACCTGGATCAGCCCTTGGGTAAGGGCTGACTGGTCTTGTGTTCCATCATGCTGCTGCCTGTAATTATACTCAGCTCTATCTGATTAAATGAGACTGGAATTTACCGGCTATTCCTTTTCTCTGCTGCCTGTGCCATTAATATCCAGGGGGGCAAACTCAAGAGCACCTTCTTTTGCAGTCCTTTCATGTTTCTGGTCACATCTTCTGGAGAACTAGTCCAAAGGTTGGGTGTTGGAAACTTCTCCCTTCTTGGATGATACAGTAAAAATGTCTGGAAGTGTTTCAGGTTTCTGGAGTTGTAGTACTGCTAGTCTTCCCTCTATGAATTCTGGATTAAATGAGGGCTTGCTTTACAGGAAATTTTAGGTAATGTCTGCCTGTATTCACAGCTCAGTCATTAATTTGGGTGTAGCCCAGTAGTCTGAATAGCCTGTGATTTACTGCCACCAGTGAAATGAAACAGAATCACTTTCTCTGATTTATATCCTCTATTGTAGTTAAATATTTACACAGTATCAAGATCTTAGTAATTGAATGGTTTACAGATAGGCAGCAAATGTTTATATACCTCTGAAATGGCCACAGAGCCATTGAGGTAATGATATTTCATTCTGATAAAAGGTCTTTTAGTAAGAAGAAATTTAAAGCTCTCTCAGCTCCATTTTGTTCTCGGGGTCGGACTCAGTCACGCCGATTTCAGTGGGTTACTGCAGTTCTTACAGGCTGTAAAAATGACACATTTCAGAAAAACACTTTTGTTGAAACGAAGCAGTTGTAGTGGAGGAAAACAGCATCTTTCACCCAGCAGTGTTGTTGATTTCTTCAGGTAAGAAGGCAAGAAAAATTAGCAAGCGAATATCACTCTCTGAAGGAAACTGAAGCTGGCAGGTTTGAACAATACCCACCAGTATTAAACCAGTGTTTGTCCATTCACTTGCAGAAAGCTATCACTAAATATTTCATGACCCACAGGCAAACAGAATTAGCCCTGTTTCCTGAAGCAAGAAGGGCTCCTGTCATTCCTGCTTGTTCTGTTTGATTCTCCAAGTGAGGGAACGGGAATTCAAAGCAGGTGCAACAGTTACAACTGAGTGTGAATATTGCTGAGCTGATCCTTGCTTTACAATAATATTCAGATCTTGGGAATGAGCTGACCTGGATTACACAGTTGGTGAAGCTTTTATCTAGACCTGGACAAGAATGTGTATTTCTTAGAAGGAGGAGTTGCTTGTGTGTTGAAATTGTGTGGTTTTATAACCAAAAGAGACATCAGCTTTTCTTAAAACCAGAGTCTGCATAGAGGATTTTCATTAGCACAGATTTTGTGGTTTTTTATCATTTTTTTGACATTGTCAGATGATTTTGAGCTCCTGAATTTCAAATTGAACCAGATGAGCAAAAAGTAGGAGAGCAGCAGAAAGTTAGTTCCTACTATATTCTGTCTCTTGATTACTGAAAATCATTTTAGCAGCTGTCTTTCATGTAATTCCAGAGTGAATGTTGGAGAAACAAGCAGGACCTAAAATATTTTTGCTGGTTTAAGTGTAACTTGGAAAAACCTTTAAGAATGAGGGAGGCTGTTGGGGATCCTAGTCTGGGGGAAGGAGAACAGAATTTACTGCAGAGTGATTAACATCCATGGTATGATTTCCCGTATAATGCAGACCATATTCCTATCTGGATAGTCTAGATAATCCTGTAACGTAGAGTGGTGATTATTTTAATTTTGTAGTAACAAGTATTTCTGTAGAATCAAGCTTAACACCTGGAGCTTGATAACCAAACATGCAATGCTTTGGAGGTTACAAAGGATGCCCTTCTCAAAGGTCACAGGGATTTCTTGGTTTCTCTGTCAGATCTGGGAGACAGTTGATAACCTCGTTATTCTGTATCTGGGATAAAATGCAGTTCAGAACACTGGTAAGGGGAGCTTTCCAGTTGACACTTCCTCCACATGCAGCGATACGGAGTAGGATACTCTGAGATTACCCTGCCTGCTACCCAGCTGCCTCACAGCCTGGGCAGAGGAGCCCAGCACTGTTTGTACCTGCAAAGTGCCACTTATGTTTAGCAAGGACGCAGCCCCGTGAACGCGGTATTACTCCCTGCTTCCGTGCCCCCCGTCGTGTTGGTCAGGTAAAGATTACCTCGAGATCAAAGCAAGCTCATTTTTCCTAATGCCATCATGTGTGACAGGGTCCTTCGAGCACTGGTAGCTGCTGGTAACGGGGCAGGGCTGTGGCACCGCGTTTGGGTGGGATATCGCGGCTCTCTCTGCTGGGGTCCCCTGCTCGCCCTGATGCTCTGGCAGCCGCTGCCCGCGGCGCGGCCGTTTCAGCACCTTGGCCAGGGCCGGCGGCTGCGGGAGGGTCGTGCCGGGAGCCGGCAGGAGCTCGGTGTGCACCGAGACACCCCAGGTGTGACAGCCCCGCAGAGGGAACCGGCATCGCTCCACACCTCTGGATGCAACTGCGCTGCCTCGGCTGCGCGGCTGCTGCCATGTGCACAGCTGGGACAAGGGCAGCACATCTGGGACACTGACAGCACAAGTGCGCTCTCCAACGGGCTGTCAGGCCCCATTCTGCACAGCTGGAAGCTGGCTTTGATTACATCGTTTGTGCCCCTGAAAGCATCACAAAGCTCCCAGTTCCTGACCCTGTGTTCTGTGATCACTAAAGGGGAATAATGTCATGGTGGAAGATGTTATACATGCAAACATTGTTTAGTAAATGAATATTTAGAGCGATCTTTGACTAGTAATAGCTTTGGAGGCAGCAGTTGTTGGGAGCTTCAGCTAACCATACCAGTGCTACAGCCACACTTCAAGTGGGATTTTTAAAAATAAATTAGGGAAAATGGGGACCTCAGACCTCCCAGCTCTTCATGCTCATACTGATTTTTATAATCTGTTCCTTGTGAACTATTATTATACTGATTTCCTTGGGCTGCACTGCATTTAAGTATTCAGCCTTGAAATAACTCAGTGATGCACAACTAATGAAGCAGAGGAATGACTGCAGAGATGGCATTTTAGGTGAATCACAGCTCATTCCTCAAATTATTTATAGACTGCTCTCTCTTTATGACAGGGTGTCAGCTACCTGGCAACAGGCCAGAGTGTTTATGAATCATCTCATAGACTTGGTATGGCTTCAAGATGAGGGCAGAAGAGATTAAGGCTCACTTTGTATCTTTTCATAAGCAATAAGCCATCTCCATCCCAATGACAAATCTCTCTGGTCCCAGCTGGTGCATGGTTACCAATAAACCTGCTCATAATCAGAAGGGATAGTTAATAACTAACACAGCTTTTCTTTGTTGTCAAGTAGAGCTGAGTAGAGGTTTGAATTCTTTAATCAGGCTTTACTCTCTCATCTCCAGTCTCTTTATGTGACACCTCAGTGCCATTTTGCAATTCATCTTTGCAGAGTCAAAATCAGGAGTACTCAGAGTACTATAACAAATGGGGTTGTCCTGGATCAGGATGTTCAGCTGCCTAGGAAGGTATAACTCTATTAAGAGAGAGTGCCAGATGCTGCCAAAGCAACAGACAGCACAATATTTCCCTCTGTCCTTGCTGCTTTGCAGCATGGCATCTATTCCTGAACCAAAGCAATATTGGATCATTGCAATATGCTGTGCAAGCCCAGGCTGAAATGAGCACACCTATGGCTGTCAATATAGTTAGAGCTGCTATCATAAAAATATGGCATGTCCTTGTGTGGACACTCGTGATTGCAGGAAATAAAGGTCCCTTTCAGTCCTTTGGGGAGATGTGTTAGGTGCCAGGTGGATGTTGTGCCATGTGAGCAACAACTGCATGTTTTAATGGGTGCTAAAGTGGGCAGAAAGAATTGCGTCAAGTGGATGTTAAGTTTTATTAGACTTAATGACAGAGGTAAAATTAACATTTAAATGCAATCATGGCCTTTTTAAATCACAAAAATCATGAATATCAACATATTAAGTGTTGAATTAACTTCCATTTCTGTTAGTGTACCTTTCTAGAAACATGGATTATTTTAAACTATGCAGCTGCACGTGTTAAATTCACATAATAAAGCAAACTTCAAATAAAAAAATAAAACTAATTATGTTAATAGAAGATGAATATTTACAGACAAGGAAGTTCACTGCTACTCAAAGAACCACCCAGGGCCCCATGGCTATTCAAGTTATAGCTCCTCATCCTGGAGGTTTATGGGCCTGGTACTGATCCTTGGCAAGAGGGAACTTCTCGGAGTTTGCAGCAGCAGGAGTTGTGTCTTCTTGTTAAATAGCTATGAACTGGTCCAGTGGTGGACTACACAGAATCCAAAGCACAGAAATAAAGTGTGATACCAGAGGTGGTATCAGAACCCAGAATTTTTCCCTCCTGGCCCTATTTTCTAGATGCCTGATGTTTTTTGAAATGAGAAATACAGCACTGAGCTGAAACTTGTCTCTGCTATCTCCTGGCTACCTAGTTGTGATGGCTGTGTGAAGAGCTGGATTTTGTTCCCACTTTTTGCTTTCATTGCCATCGATCTCTAGCTACCTCTGGGGCATAGGAATGTGGCTTCCCTGGGCTCTACCATGCACATTCCATGAGCAGCAGGGTGGCTTGGAATCTCTTTCCCCCACTGGGAATGGACACAAAAGGACAAACAGGGAGGCTCAGGCACGAAAGACTGAACACCCATTTCAAAGCTCCATCTAGGCTTTGCACAGTCAAGACCTTCTCCCCCACATCTTTGCAGGCCAAAGAACTGCACCCCATTAATGCAGCTTCCCTGCTCCCCCTGGGGAGACAGCAGGTTCAAAGAACATGTCAAACCAGCACCAGCCCAGTCAGTAACTGCCCTCACATCCCACCATGTGACAGTAATCTGCCATGAGGTATCTTCAGACTCCTACTCATTTTCCACATCTACTATACCTGTAGGAAGGCAGGATTTTCAGAGGAACATGGCAGTTTAGAGTGAGATGTGCTGAGCAATGGCTTTCTTTTGGCAATAGGAGCAATATTTATTTAAAGGAATGGTTTGTCACTGGGCTGACTTGCTTGCTGTGGGTTGGTGTTGGACACAGCCTGTTTATATTATTCTTCACGTAACTTCAGATGGTGGTGTCAGGGTAAAACAAATCACTCTTATTTATTTGTTAAAATGCTTTGGGGATTTTCCTGTTTCCTTTCCAGCATGCTCCTTGTGCTCCAGTGCCCAACAGCAACATCACCACAGGGAACTTTGCTCAAAGCAGTTGCCTACACCAGAATTTTAAGTTTGCATGTGCAGGTCAGGAGCAGCACCATGGGATCCTCTACCCAAATGAACTCCAGTAAAGTCAGGCTCAAAAGAAATCCCTCCTACAGGACTCAGCTCCCTCATACGGAGTAAAATTCAGGAATCCACAGGAAAAGAAGAGGATTCATTCAGGTAAATTATTCCCTCACATTTGTAATTTATTTGCTATGGACAAAGGGACAGTCACCCCTGTAAAAAAGGCTGGAAAAGGCTCAAGCATCAGTTTGTTCCTACTGAAACTCTACTTCAGGATTGTACCAAAGATCTGACACTTTTGTTCTGGCTCTCTGCAGGAGAAGTTCTCACATGCAGTAATATAAAACTGTGGAAAGGAAATGTCAAGCAAATGGAAAGTTTTTCTCTCTTCAGAGAAAAAAGCCCTGATTTGAGATTTGTTGGTAGGACAAAAGTACCTTTTAGTGCTGCTGACTCCACAGCATTGAAATTCACACATAACAGCATTCAATTGTGTTAGAAAACATAGGCAGATGTTTCTCTACTTCTGTTTTACAGCTGTGTTGGGTGTAGTCCTCTGGCTACACTGTCTATTCCCAGCTTGCTGTGCATGCCCCACATCATCCATACCAGGGGTTCCCATCACACACTCAGGTTAACTTCTGGGATTTTCTGCACTACCACACGCACCAAGAATAACTCCAGTGACAGGAGTATTTCCTTCAGTGCTCTTTTATATAGTGGGGCAAGAGAATAATAATATAAAAGAAATGCATTGGAAAAAAAAAAAGTGTTGTTTGTAGGACAGGATTTTTCTTCTGCTTTCACTGAAAAGCAGAAAAGTGCTACAGAAACAGTGGTTTTGTCTGACCAGTCTTCATCAATCACCCACAATTTTATGGACTACAACAAGCACCCCAAACAAATTTTATTTATTCCATGAGTATTGTTTGGTTTGGGTTTGTTGGGTTTTATTGAGGTTTTTTTGTGGTTCTCTTTTGCAGTGGTTGTTGTGTGGGTTTGTGGTGTTTTTTTTTTTTTTCATTTGGTTGCCTTTTTAATCCAGTGAAATAATGCCTACAATCAATTCTTTCAAATTGCCTATTCTGGAAGTCTGCCACAGTTACTTTAAAGTAACTGCCCAGAAATACAGTTTGTTTATTTAGAAGTCCTTTGGGAAACCATTACTGCTCCTGATGGAGAGTCTCAAATACTGCAATTCTAAGGCACAATAGGAGATATTTTTATCCTCTAAAAATAGAGGAATATCCAGTTTTCTATAGGAAAATAAGCCACTGAAAGAAAATCCTCAATTTTGGTTATTTTTACTTAAGTCTTTAGTCAATGTCAGTGGCCCCATTCTGATAGCAAGAATAACCAAGTCAATCTATTTTGCATACTTAGGCACCAAAGTACTGTAGAAGAAAAGAGAAAGGTAGCAGAAAACAGTACTGGTGAACTTCCTTCATGCCCATTGACTTCCTATCATTAAATCATTCATATAATTTAGTAGCACTACTAAAAGTCAAGTTCTGTGCAGTGCTAGAGCATCTTCTTTCAGAGAGTTTTGAAACATTCTCAAAGTACTGCTGGTCTTAAACCCTCAGCCCATCACAGTCCAGGAGAGACACAGAGAGGCAGGAGCTGGCATTGAAGGCTGTGGTTCCCAAAGAACTGCTCCAACCACTAAGGGATACTGCCTCCCTAAATGTAAACTCCCTTTATTGAAGACAAAGTACCTTTAAAACATATTAGTAAACACATCAGTCTATTAATCACACCTTAGGAAGGTCCCCTGCACTTGCCCAATCACTTGTAACTAGGTAGCCTCCAGGCATTAGAAGTAAATCCTGTTTGTATTTTGAGGCATCATCAAAGAATGTGACAGCACCGTGGAACTGCAGGTAGGTCAGCTTTGTGCAGCACACAAGGCAGCCATGGGGACTTGTTAAATCCAAGGTAATCTGTGTAGTCAAGAGAGACATAAATCACTTAGAAACAGCTGATCCTCAGCCTCCAACCTATGCCTCCTTTGTTATCTGTGGATGTCTGTGAGAGAAGAGCTATTTCCAAAGTGAGAGAGGTGTATTCCCAAAGTGCTTTCCAGTTTGGTGCATGTGAGAGTGATCATCAAAGCTGAAAGCCCTCCAGCCTAGAAACCACCAGTAACAAGGAAGAGCTGATGACAAAAACCTAGGAAACAAGTAAAAGCAGGTGTCTCAACACAGGCACAAGAGAAAGGGATCCAGTTTGAATATCTGGGGCAGATAATTGTCCAAGTGCAATATGAAGTCTCATCTGTGAGGGAATGAGGAGTGGGTTAGTGACAGAGTAGCGTTTAAAGGAGCCCAAAAAGGGCTCCTTTTTTCTGTCTGTGCACAAGGTGAAGTGTGACTCCTACATCCCCTGTGGCTGACTCTTGATCCAGGTGCATCATTCAGCCTGCTTGGGCACCCAGGTGAATCTCCATCCCCCATCGTCGTCCCTGCGCACAAAGGCCTGTCCTTGGTGGAAGCTGTGTGTTCTCACATTGCAGTGGGGACTCAGGGACGTTGTGAAGGCCACTTCTGTTTTGTTGGGTGACAGATCACCAGTCAAATAAGGCAACCCATAGGCTGGGAGGGAGGAAATGCTTGGCAGTGGTGAGGAGAAGAATGGTGCTGAAGAAAACTGATGAGGGAAGGGAGAGTCCTCGCTGCATGGATGGGTGCTGCTGCTGGCTGGAGGCACCTGGCTGCAGCTGAACACTGCTGCTGCTCCTTCCCTGTGCTCATAAGCTCCTGCTCCCCCAGGGCTCAGGCAGTATGTGTCTTTTCTGAGGTCTGGGGACAGGGCACTGTAGTTAGCTGAAGCTTCATCAATGGTGTTCACATCTTTTAATCCTAAGGTTTGCAAGACCCAGCTGTCCACAGCAGGGCTGACTTGCTCTTCACAGGCAGTGAATTCACTGAAGAGGTTCCTTCTAGCTTTGGAAGCATGAGGATTTTCTTGAGGAACAAAGCAGTGGTCCTCTTTTAACCTCCTCTTAGTATTTTTGAGGATAGCACAGGTTTTTTGTCCAAGGCCAGGCAGTAGTTTCTATTAAAAAAAAACCAAAACAACGAGGTGGAGACAGAAGATTAACATTTGAACTTCTAGATACCTGAAAGCAACACGTTTCTGACCTCAGATGCACAAGATGGTTACTACTGTCCTTACAGAGATACGTTTTTTTTCACCCTCTGCTTAAACATATGGGTAGGACCAACTATTTTGTATCTTTACAGTGTCTGCAATAACCCCATCCCTGAAGAGAAGCGTGTGACCATGTCAATAAAGCCTGTGCTTTGATGGCATTCCCACCTGGCTCTGTGCCAGCTGTGCTTGGCAGGTGAGCAGGGCACAGGGGGCCAAGTAGCACTCTGACAAAGGGGGAGGATGCAAAGGTAGCTCCTGCTGGGACTGGGGTGGCCCCGACCAGGCACTGCTCAGAGCAGCAGCCTGAGTGAGAGATAACAACCTCAGCTGTCGTTATCCAGGCCAAGGGCTCTTCAGCCATCCAAAGATGGTCAAAGGAAGGCAAGAATAAAAAAGGAAGCTCCCCACCATGACATGAATTCACTGCTCAGACACCTCCCATGACAAGTTCCACACTGGACCCTTCTCCACGTGACACAGGGGTGGCCATGTCTCCCTGCTGTGTCCTGTGAAGGAGACCTTTTCTTGTGCCAGGAGCCAGGTGTGGCCATGGGAGGGAGGACACGTCCCACTCTCAACTCAACAGGATGGAAAAGGAAAGTCTCCTATTTTCTACAGTCTTTTATGCCTCATGCCCAATCCACAGAGCTGAGCATATAATCAATAGTTCAGTGTCATGGGCAAGGCTGGAATAGCAAAAACTGTCTTTAGCTGACAAGAAACAATTGTTTCATTTATTTTCTTTAAGATAAGAGACAAAGAATTCAGATTAAAAAACTCCCACCCTTCACACTTAGTTTAACAGAATGTTTCATCTAACCTGAAATGTTTAACTTTGTATTTCACCATTAAAAAAACCCACACAACTTTTTAAATTAATAAACTGGAAAATAAATCCTTATCAAAGGCATAATTGACAAAACAGAGATATTAAAAATATATATATTCAAATTTGAATTTTTTACTAAAAAAAAGCATTAGAGGGAATAATTTTACTTTGACTATATAATCTTAACTTACTCATAGCTAACTAATAAATTGAACTTAATTATTCCAGGTGCTACACTGTCTCCACAGTCAGAACCCAATAGGATATAATTCCTGGGGGAAACTGTCACCTTCGTGAACTTAAATGTGAGTGTGAATTCTACTGCAGGTTGTCCACACTCTTAGATTTTCCATATATTTCAATGGCCTGTACCTAATCAACCTGTTTCTTTTGCATACGTCTGTATGACAGGTTTGATCACAATACCTTGGCATTTTCTTCTAAACACTTAGTCAGGGCAGAATTCAGGTATTGTCGGAGGTTATTATTTTCTTCATGTAACCTAGCAAGTTCCTCTTCCTTCTGAAGCAAAGTATCTTGAAGCTGAGGAATAGAGATATTGATGAATAGACGTTGACTCTGTAACTTAATAGCAATTGCCCTCTGGTACAAGCTGCTTGGATTTGATGATTTGGGTGTTTGCTTTGTGAGCTCAACCCACCCCCTCCAGCTTCTTGTCTCCATAAATCTGAGAGGCATGACTGTTCAGTTTTCACTTTTGACTTCCTTTAATCTTTAAGTGAATGTTTGAGAAGATTACTCTGAAAAAAACCTGCAACCGCAGAATAATAATAGAAAAGAATTACAGGTAGTCCTGTGAGCAGCCAGAAATGGTCATGGGCATGACAGCAGCTTCAGGATCTCCTCTTGAGCTGCAGTAAACATCCCTTTGCACCCCTCCTTCCCATTTATAGCTGGCTGGTGCAAAAAAGGAGGAGGAGTTGCAAGCTAACAATTTAGCTAACAATTTATGGGGGTAGAGTGCAGAAGGAAGATGCAGTTGCCATTCTTTATAATACAGCAGCACTCAGTGATCTCTCCAGTTCTGGACCCTACCGTGCCAGTCCTGGTACATATACAGAGTTGAGAGAATCCCTGGTCTCAATAGCTGAACAGGAATGGCAAGCACTAACACTTTTCCATGGGATATCTTAGTGTTTACAGACTGATTTTTTGCCTCCTGATCATAGCTCTGGAGACTTCCTTAGGAGCATAGAGAATCTTCTGCCAAGGACCACAGGCATCTGCTGAGCATAGGCTCAGTCAAGAACAGACTGAAATGCTTGAGGCACAGCCAAAGAAAAGAAGTACACTGACATCTGGAACTATGGTTTGATTCCAGGGTCCTTTAAGTTAAAACCTGAATTTTCAGTGACTTCACTGTGTCAAAACATCATTCCAAGTACTTGATCAGAGTCATCAAGCTGGAGTTCCTTCATCTATGACAGTTCAGAGTTTCTCCTGTCGCTTGTTGGGATTTACAAAAAAAAAAAAAAAAAAAAAAAAAAAAAAAAAAAAAAAAAAAAAAAAAGAAACATAAGAGAAAGCAAAGTAAAATGGAAAACGCCTTGGTCAAAATGGTCGATCTTCCATGTAATTAGGCAATTCTGGTGGAATCATTTCCCGTGAAGGTAAACCTGGTGGAATTAGGAGGGCACACACTATGTGTTTTTAGCCAAAAGCATCATCAGAGACAGAGGGGACCCCCTGCTCATGTCCCTGGTTTTCTCTAGTGCCAAGGCTGCTGGTGCAATATGATGTAAGTGGAGAGGAATGGATAGGGAACCCCACCACAGTTGTTCCAACTTCACAGGACAAGATGGGGGAGACAAATACTTCAAGCGAGGAACAAGAGTTTTCTGTCACTTCCGACATCCATGCCAGTGATAGGGAGACATGCCATAAACCAACCCAGAGAGTGCCATACGCGATACAAAGTTCGTAAGCCTCGTGGGGTGAACCCGGGGTTGCTGAGGGGCGCAGAGGCTTTACCTGCTTGTTTCTGTAGAGCTGGGAGGACAGCTGGTCTCCCTGCCACGCCGCGTCCTGGGCACCGAGCAGCGGGCTGCAGAACCGGCCTGGGGACCAGAGCGAGGGTTAGCCAGGTCCCGTGCCGCTCCCGGTCCCGTACCGCTCCCAGCCCGGCTGCCGGTCCCCCCGCCCCGGAGGCAGCTGAGCGCACTCACCCGGCGGCCGAGCCTCCCGCCGGCCCTGGCTGTGCGGCGGCTCCGCGGCGCAGACGGCGGCCCAGGTCTCCTTGGAAACACCGGCGGGGGCGGACCAGGGCCAGGGGCAGCCCGAGCCCCCGGCGAAGTCCGGCTCCGGGCACGGCCGGCCGGCGCTCTGCGGAGGGAAGGGGCCGATGCGATGGGGCGCTCGGCGGGGCCCCGTCCCCAGCCGCCGGCGGGCTCCGAGGGGAGGCTGTGCCAGCCCGGCCCC
>VZTR01031777.1:599542-689440 GCA_013400775.1 Chaetops frenatus | reverse complement strand
GGGCCAGCGCTGTCCCTGCTGCTGTCCCGGCCGGGCTGTGCTCAGGTGCCGTCGCGGGGCAGCCCCACCGCCCCTGCCAGGCGCCGCCGGCCCCCGAGGCAGCGCCCAGCCCTGACCCGGTGGCACCGCTCCGTGCGCCGAGCGCGGGCAGTGCCGCCCCGCCAGCCCCCGCAGCGCTGGGGCTCCGAGCACAGCTGTGCCAGGGAGCGGGCTCGCTTTCCTGCAAACCCTTGGGGAATGCTACGGTCCTGAGTGGGGTTAGGGTGCAGGGAGGTCCCAGGCTGTCCTTGGCCGGACCGTTCCTGCCACCTTGAGTGTTCGACTCAGCTCTAAAGCAGCAGCAGTCACCTCCTGGCTGCTCGCACTCTCTTCTGCCCCTGCAGTTCTGCAGGAGTCCCAGACCGCAAACCCTGGGGTTGTCTCTGGATTCACCCTTTCCCCCTCCTTCAAATAAGCCTCATCTGCAGCAGCTCTAAATCTCTTCAAGGAAGGCAACGGCAGAGCTTGGAGCCTCAGTCAGGGAGGCTGCCCACCCATGGGAAGGCACAGCAGCAGAGACTGCTCTTGCAGGTAGAGGAGAGCCCCCTTTCTTTCCCATCTTAAGAGGGCACAAAATTTATTGCACTCCCTCGAGGGAGAGACCAGCTTCTCCTCCTCTGCCTCGAGGTCGAGAGAAATGCAAAGAGCACTTACCATATTAGTGGCAGAATGAAATGCAGGTCTTGGGAGCACGTTTCTGTTAAAGCCCCAGAGAGGTTTAAATGGCTCTGAAGGAGGGGGAGAGGGGGGAGACCGGGGAGGCGAGTTTAATCTAAAGGAGCTCCCAGTGACGCCTCAGAGCTCTCCTGAAACCCAGCAATCTGATTTGGTGTAAAGCTGTCAAACTTGTGACGTGAATAAACAGCAAACTTGCTGAAATCAAAGTCATTCTGGTCCCACAAATCAACACAAGGAAGGAGGGAAAAGAAAAGGAGGGAGAAGGAAAAAAAAAAAAGCTTCCACACACTTCAGGGCAGCAGTGAACTGGTGTGTCTGAGTTTCACTCCAGGAAATGAACAGGCATCCAGGGAAGCATCCCACATATTCAGAATAAGGCTGCTGGTGTTGCTGGTCAGTTGTTTTGATTTGTTTTGTTTTGTTTTCAAGCCTTGTTTGCAGCTGTAAAATCCAGCAGGAAGAAACAAGTTTGTCCAACCTGCCTGGCTGACGGAGTGGGTTTTGCCTGGCTTCTCAGAGGTGTGTAGAAGCAAATATGATTCAGAGAACTTCTGTGGACAGTTCTGAGGAAGAAAGTGCAAGTTTCAGAACAACAGTCTGCAATGACAAGCTCCTGCAAATGTCTCACTATATCAGGAATGTCTTCTGTCAAGCCCCAGGCTTCCAGAAGATCTTAGGATATAAACGTGGCTGTGGTAAAAGATTTACTACCCTAAAGGATTTACTATAATGACGTTGCAAAAGCCATGCACAGGTGCATGAAAGGCAGAGATTGTCTCCATACAGTCATTTCTGATTCGTATCAGATTTACGTAGCAATCAAAATCCATGGATAAGCTTGAGTTTTTTGCAGGAGGGAAAGAAAATCCAACCAAAAATCCTCACTGAGGGTCTGTCCTTGCATAGCATAGGGGAGGGTGGGGATAAAGCCAATAGCCAAGCAGTTGTTCTGCCAGGATCCTGCCCCCTGCCATGGCAAGGGCTGTTCCAGGTGCTATCCCCACCTGTCTGCAGCCACCAAGGATGAGGCTGGGCCAAGGGCAGGCCCTGCTGGCATTTGGGAGGGTCTCTCGTTTCTCCCCTGGAGGATGCTCAGTGCTGTTCCTCCATCAGCAAGCCTCAGGGACAATACCTGAGGGACAAACCATGACGGCCATTTACCTTCCATTCTTTTATTACTGGCTCTTTTCCTAGGTTGCTGCCCAAGGTAAACTGGCAGCTATACCAAATCAAACCACTGCCATCTCTTGCTTTTATGGTTTTTTTCCAACAGAAGCGATTTTAAAGGGCCCCGCACTGAGCCTACAGTGCCTGGGGTCACCCTTTAGCTTTCTCAACCCGCAACACAGCACATTTGGTAACTGCTGTGATAACCCACTCCCTCCAGATGCCACCCGCTCTGCACGGCTGTGTCATCTGCTGGCTACCAAGGAACACGAGCTCTGTGACACACGCCCAACACGCGCCGAGGCCCAGCGCAGCTCCTCGGCCGGGTCGGTCCCTCTGCCCAGTGCTGAGCTGCCGCAGGGCACTGTGGCACCGGCGGCTCCCTCACACCGGGCACATGCCAGGCAAGCACCGCTGCTTGGGATGGGCCCGGGGGAGGCGGGTAAAGCCGGGAGAGGAGACGTGCAGGAGCGGGCGGGAGGGCTGGAGGAGCGCCCGCAGCAGCCCCGTGCGAGGGGCGAAAGCCCCGCGCGTCCCGCCCGGCCCTTCCAGCGCCTCCGGGCTCCGCAGCCCCGGCCTGGGGCAGCCCGCACCGCGGCCATGTTGGGGCTGCCCAAGATGGCGTCATCAGCCCGCGCCGCCCCCGCCGCGAGGGGATGGTGGCGGGGGGAGCTGCGGTCTCTGCTGAGGGGCCCGAACTGCCCCGCTCCCGGTGCCCATTCCCGGTGCCCGAAGTGCTCCATTCCCGGTGCCCGAAGTGCCTCAGTCCCGGTGCCCGAAGTGCCCCGCTCCTGGTGCCCGAAGTGCCCATTCCTGGTGCCCGAACTGCCCATTCCTGGTGCCCGAACTGCTCCATTCCCGGTGCCCGAAGTGCCCATTGCCGGTGCCCGGCTCCCGGCAGCTCGGGAGGTTCCGCCTGGCCCCGGAGGCGATCAGGCAGGTGCAGAGGAGCCCGCAGTGGGTGAAAAAAAATAATATTTACAGATAGTCTAATTCAAGTTTTATACCAGGCTTACAACAGTTACAGTGTGGGTTACTTTGCATGCTGACACCTGCACAGGTGTCCAAATCCTTCACTTGTCCTGCCATGTTACTGCTACAGTGCTTCTAATCTTAAGGATGTTAAGGATGGTTAAGTGAATCAGTGGCAAACAGAGGCTCACTTATAACGCAGGGTATTAACCTATAGACAGGTACACACAGGTAGCTGGCATTTGCACGAATCTCTGATCACATGTGTGAACCGAAGGTATGAGAAATTAAACCTGATGAGAATGATTTGCAAAAATGCTTTTGAAAGGGATTTTGTGCAGATACAGGTTCTGGCTGTTTCTCTGATCAGTCTTCCTCCTTGAACGCAGGACTAAAAGGCACTTCCCAAATCCAGTCCCCTGCTGTTGAGACATTCTTAAACTTTTCAATCTCCCTCTTAAAACTAATTAGGTTATTTTCCTTATGTTATTCCCACTGTGAGGCTACACCATACTCTGAGCTCTGATGGCTGGACACTTTCTAGTTTCCAGGCTGAATGTATTCATAGCAGGTATAATCCCTTTTGTCCTTGTGCCAAACTCTTGCTTCAGTTTAGACACTTCATCTCCCTCTCTAGTGTTTAGCCTTGATGTCTTTGCAAAGCACTGTCACACATTGTCTTTTCCTTTGCTCTTTAGGTCGAAGAAGGCTGGTTCTTTTACAGTCTTTCCTAACCTTAGGAATCCATCTCAGAAAACATTCCAGCTGATATTAACCTGTTTTTCAGATGGATGACCAAAGTTACTCAGGTTGCTGTGTAACACACCATTGTTTTAGAGAAAAGCATGGGGAAATCTTTCTCTCTTATGTCTTTCTGGTATATTTTAGGGCAGTCTTTACCTTTTTCGTCATTCTCTCACAGCAGTTACTAGTCTTGAAATCATTGTCAGGTGGAAGTCAATACACCTGTGGGCTTTATTTCCTGTAAAATGCAGTTAAGTCAGACTGAGTCTTCAGTGCTGCTGGGTTCCAGCTCTCCTGTATTGATACTTTTTGGTACTGGAATTTCACAAATGTTTAGAATAAAGAAAAAAGATGACTACCTGACAGAAAAACTGCAGAACACCTTTCTGGGTTTACCTGCAGTTCCTCATGGCAAGAGAGGTGAGTCAGTGACTATGGGATTTATCTGAAAAAGTTGAAGGTTTTCTAAATAGAAAATGGCACTTTTATGTATAGAACATCCTTACAGGTGAAGTGTGTAAGGACCATATTTGAATAACATCTGTGCCATGTGTTGTGTCCACAAGTGCTCCCCCATCTGTTATCACCCCTGCTAACAGCAAATATTGGGTCTGTCCTGTGGATGTAGCTGTTGTTTCACAGGGAACAGCATTATCCCTGCTTTGAAGAGAGACCTGTTATGTAAGCACAGATAACTGGTCATGAAACTCTAGGACTAGAGGAGACTTGCTCTTGTGATGCTGCTGCTGCTTTTTACTCTTCAAAATTTCACTCCAATTTCCAATCTGCCTTTGGTCATGGCCATTTGTGGCTTTAGCTCTTTTTGTTTTGCCCTATGTACCATTTGATGTGTGATAAACAACAATCTATGTTGTGTTTGTGTGGATTTGTATAATTGTTTTTCTGTTTTGCCAACCATCTGAGCAGTGGTCCTCTGGATTGCACTTGATTACCCCTCCAGGTACAGGAATGATGTTTCCCTGAAATTGAAAGGCAAATGGAAAAAGTGCAAGTTTTATGAGCACAGAGTATGTTTATAGAATTCACTGCTTGCAGAATGTCATTGAGACTGAGAGGATAAATAAATAATGATTTTTATAATTCTGGGGTTATCTTTTGAATGTTTCCATTTATTCTGCTGGGTATATTAACTTTTTGTCAGAGGAGGACATTAATTGCACTGGTTTAGTATCCTATGGACATGTTCTCTCAGAACTCATCCCAGGGTCTATTTATTGCTTGTTTCTTGCCCTTTCCTTTGGCTGGAATTGTATCGTAAAAGAACTCTGAGGTCCTGATCTCAAGGATGACTTTTGATGAGCTGATGGGTTCTCCTGGAAACTGCAGGTGGGAATTTGTTAGTGTTGCCAATCTGATTGGTGTATGGGGGAGAACTATGTTCTGCTCCTGGGTCTGATGCTGTGCAGTTTTATACCAGCACTTAAATGCCTCTATGTTCAGAACATCACCCATTTATGGTAGACCTAAGTCAGTCTCTGCATCTTAGTTTCAGTTCCTCATCTATCTATCAGGACTGGTGTGTCTGCTTAGATTTCACATCTCTGTAATAAAAGATGTCCTCATGTAGCCCCTGGCCAAATGAGTCCCTTTGTTCTTGGCTGAGGCCAATTGGCTCCAGAAGAGCAAATTAATTGTGAACTGATAATTTCTCGTGACGTTTGGGGGTTAATTGGATGGGAGTTTTAACATAAACCATGATGTAGTTATGGAAGCAAAGCCTGTTCTCGTTCTGGCATCAGTGGCACACTGCTGCTGTCAGTGTCCCTCATTCCAGAGGTTCCCTCTGCACTGAGCTGCCATGCTGCAGCTAAGTAACCGTCACATCATAGAAAGTGATTCAGCCATGCAAACAAATGCACTGAGGTAGTCCCAGGGTTAAATAACAGATAGCAGAAACAGTTTTTCTTGCGTGTGCTCTGAGTGTTGACCACCTTGGTCTGGGGGAAATTGTTGCGCCTACAAGAGAAAGACCCGTGTGCTTAAAAGCCATGTTTTTCTCCATGGTGTTTTCTATTGAAGTCAAACTATTTTGCAGGGAGACCTGCCAGAAAAGCTTAGCTCACGGGTTTAGTCCAAATTAGGATGAAATTTCATGGGACCAGATGCAGAGCTGAATGGGGCCTCGTGTCTAATCATCCACCGATGTGTGCATCTGCCTGCTGCTAACCTGGCCTGTGAGCTCCTCCTGTGCGAACCATGCTGCCAGTACCGATGTACTGGGCTTCACCTATTTAACAGTGCTTTTCCTCTTGGCTGTGGCTCAGGAGTTGGCAGTCTGGCTTCTCTCCATCTTGCTTTGGGTGTAGAGCTGGGCACTTTCCATTCTTGGCTGGCAGTTGGGATGTTTGGCAGAGATCTCTGATCTGAGTAAATATGTGTGAGGGCATCTCTTCACTGCAGAGCTGTATGGCATTGCCTTCCCTAATCAATAATGAAAGAAAGATTCTAGGACGTGTGTAAATGTGTTGGGGGTCAGAAGGTGAAGGATGTTGTTGTCATGAGCTGAGAAAGATGTCAGGGTTTTTGTGCATACTTTTCAAAGGCTGATTTAAAGCAGTAAGTCACTGGGGAGATATCCTAGTGAAACAGCTCTGTCTGTGTACACAAAATTTCCAGCTCCTAGTCCATGCAGGTAGTGTTCGATGAACTGGTGATGAAAAGGAATTAGTTGGCTGGTAATTCATCTAAAAGATTGGCAGAGGATTTTACAGGCTTACACCAGAGCTGGCTGGAGACAATAATCTCTTTTCTTGAAGAATGCCGAGGTCCTGACGCCCAGCTCGTTGGAATGAAACCTGAATGCTTTTTAATTCTCTGTGAGAGATTTTTTCTTTCCCCTCTTTGGTTTTTGTTTTTAGGAAGGAACAAAATGTTTCATTGTGATTTTGTCAATTATTTTGATATAATGGACTAAAAGAGTAAATGTCTTCCAAATCCCAAAGCCTTTTAAAAGAATTCCATTCAAAACACATGAGAGCTGTTTTCTTCCCTGAATTTTTGCTGAAATTTAATTTTAACCAAAAGTTTACACACTTCGATGGCAGCATGATTTCCCTTGTAGCAGTGATGTGCAGTGGATAATAAATGCAGACAGGAATTGTTTTGGTCCGGTTATATTTTATGCTATCCTGAAGGAGAAAGGGGTGGGGGGATGGTTTGTATCCATTTGGCAGCCTCATACTGTGCTAAAGCAATGTAAAAAGGCCTGAGAGTGAATAAGAAACAAGAGAAGTATTTGGTTTTTAACTGTTCCTGGATGAGAGAGCAGGATTCATCCATGCCTTACTGTAATTTTACAATTCCATTGCAAACTGTAATAATAGAGCAGGGAAAGAAAAAAAGAGGTTAGTACAGTGCAACAGAGCAGGATTCAGAGGTGAGACTTTCTCCTGGCTCAAGGTTCTTGTGTCCAAATCTCCTGAAGTGACTGGAAGGAACAGACACTTAAATGGCAGCTATTGAGCTGCCCAGAAGCTCATGTGGATTCTGTATCTTTCTGTCTTTCTAGTCAGACAGAAATGAGACCTCTTTCTGTACACAGAAGCTGCAATGACTGGTCTGTCATCCATGGCCAGTACTGAAGCTCAGCACACTCCTGACATGCACACTGGGACCTTGTTGACTCTGGTCAATGCTTGCTGACCTCCCCTTTAGAGCTAGAAAGGTTTGCTGTTGTTTGAGAAATTGCAGCTTCATTTGAACTGAACTAATTTAATCTGGGATGTTGCTATTAGCTGTTGGATGTTGTTTTGCAATTCCACAAACTTTTAAAAGTTTTGTGTTCAGGGGCAAGGCTTAGACCTCTGTAATCTCCAGCACCAAGGAGATACAAATCTACAAGGAAGAGTCTGGGCAAGCATCCTTGGTGCCCTGGCCACAAAGTATTGTGGCCTCCTGGAACAAAGTACTTCACTGGGAAAATGAGAGACCCTACAGTGCTCCATTCTGACCTGGCTGCTGGCCTGCAAAGTGCCCTTCAATAACTTACTTTCATCACTTTGTTTACGTTAAATGTGTAATGAGGAAGATACTATGTTAGATGGTCTTACTGAGGAATAGCACTCTGTAATTGCTGGCAGTTTTAGTTTCAAGAGTAGCACTAATTATAGACTTCATTCTTTTGAAAATGTGGTTTAGTACCATGAATTTGGAGGGTTAGCTGATTGCTGA
The DNA here is from genome assembly GCA_013400775.1 of Chaetops frenatus. Classification (NCBI taxonomy): domain Eukaryota; kingdom Metazoa; phylum Chordata; class Aves; order Passeriformes; family Picathartidae; genus Chaetops; species Chaetops frenatus. The sequence continues at coordinate 681,649 of VZTR01031777.1, read as the reverse complement.
AAATGTTTTGGTTTTCATGCATTCCTGGGCCCTGGGATGTTCTACAGAAGGATGTCGCAGGTGGACACTGGAGGGCTTGCTGGCATCCCTCCCTCTGCTCCCGCCCGGACACAGCAAGAAGGTTCAGCTGAGTAAATCAGGAAGCCTTCACTCCGGGTCTTACAGCTGGATTTAAGTTTTGAAGATGGGGGAAACTGAGCAACATGGGGGAAAGGAATTCTTTTGTGCTGCATCTTCAAAGCTCCATCAGCTCCAGAAGGACGATAGCACTTATTCTGCCTTATGGAAATGACCTTTTCAGGTGCATTTTCAACTAGATAAAAGTCGCCAGTGGGAGCACTGCAATCACAGGCTGTGTTTCAGTTAAACCTCCAGGCAGGCAGAACGATCCCAGGATGAGTTAACTTACAGGCATTTCAGCATTTAGTTGTGGATGATGTTCAGGTTGCCTGTGTAACTTTGCAGTACACGGAGCTGTGAGGACCACAGGAGAGGCAGGCTGTGGATTCAGGTGTCGTGAATTGCTGTCTAGAAACCTCCAGCACTCTCCACTGCCCACAGGGAATTTGGCTTAACACCAGGCAGTGTGACAGTCGCCGTGTGCTTTCCCAAATCCGGGAATATCTGACCTCTCACAGCACTCTGTTCAAGTGGAACGCAGCTCTGTGTGAGTGCGTTCACCCCGACAGCCCGGGGTGTGTCCAGCCAGACTCATCCTGGCACCACTGCTGCCTCTTGCTCTGCTTTACCTGCTCTTTAGGCTGCAACTTAACAGTGTTTCACTGGTTAAAACTAATTATATCACTGGGTTCCGCCTTCAGCTTGTGCTAAGAAACCTTTGACAGCAGCACTGGGCAATAAGAGGCAGAAAGACTCTTGTTAAATAATGTGCTGCCCACAACCAGCCTTGCAGCAACGGGTTAAGCAGCACCATCCCTGTAGACTCACCAAACTTTTTTTTTGAGTTGACCTGCTAGGATTTCTCCCTCTCCTCCCTCCCCTTCCTCTTCTCTCTCTCTCTCCTTCTTTCTTTCTCTTTATTTTTTTCTCAGGTCTCTTGATTTCATGCTGGCTTTCTAAATTGAGGATAAAGTTAATTCAGCGCACAATGCCACAGCTGGAATGAAATGTGGCCAGTTGCCCGTGTGGAGGGGAGGGCTCCATGCTGGCTGGGGGTGGCTTGTTGCATCTCCTCAGGCCACTACAGGCTGTCATGGATTTATTGATAGTGCTTCTAGCAATAAAGCAAGAAGTTAAGTAATTATGAACATATGGTTCAGCTCACGCTTGACTCAGCAGCCACCTTGTTAGCCTGGAGCTGCCTAGGTGTTCAGAAGCAGGAGAGGAGGGAAGTTTTGGGTGGAAGGTGTGGTCCAAAGTCCCACTGACAAGCCAGAGGGAGACTTGATTGATCTTAATCTATTCTTTTTGTTAGGAGGCAGCATGCTGCTGTCAGGAACAGCTTGGCAATGACAGATTTGTGGCCTCTAAGTCCTTGTGGTTATAGCCAGCGTGCCACACTCGGTCAGCTCCTTGCATGCTCTGTACTTAATTGGTCTCAATGGTGGGGTCTGAAATGAGACCTCAGTTCAAGGTGCAACACATGCTGTACCTGAAGGTGCAGCCTGGGAGCTGCTGCACAGATGTCAGCTTTTTACCAGTGGGCTTAGCACTGGGGACCCGGAGGGTCCGCACAGAAAGGGACAAGGGGCATCTGAGAGGACCCTGCCGATTCTCAGAGCTTAATATGGAATTAATTAGAGGAAAACTTTAGAGAGAAAGAGTGTGACTGGTAGAGGAACAAGAAGGGAGGCGCAAAGAACTTGTTAGGAAGTTAATCAAGGTGGATTGCAATTTTGCCTGCATTGAGTGGTCAGCATGTATAGTCTGGACGCAGGAGAGTCTTTAATGGGAATTGATACCAGCCAGAGGGGGAGGAGGGTGTCTCTTTCTGTCCATCTGTTGGTCTTTCACAAGTGAATTGGTCTATGGAACAGGATTCAAAACAGTGTAGTCAGAGACTGGTTTTCTTGTGAGTGTACATGGTCTGCAGAAAGAGTGAGCTTATTTCTGCCCAAACTTTTAAAACCATTTTAGGGTTCTTAGGCTTAACTGGAAATGCTGAGCATAGAAAGAAGACAGTTTTAAAATGGGCATCAAAAAGAACTCCAGGGATTAGTGATTTGACACAGCCAACAAACAGATCATTTTATGACTACCCAGACAAATCAAAAGTGGGCAGAGAGGGCTATCTGTATGCTGGGGTGCATTAGCAAGGCCACCATCAGCAGGCTGAGGGAGATGGTTGGTGACTTCTACTAGGCACTGGTGAAACTACATATGAAGTACTGCATCTGGTTTTGGTCTTCACAATGCAAGAAAGTTGTTGTCAAACTGGAGAATCAAACCGGAGGGCCATTAAGCTGGCCAGGAAGCTGGAGCATGTGAGGGTAAGGGAGCTGGGCTTGCTTAGCTTGGAGAAGAAGGCTAAAGGAATCTGATGACAGTCTGCTGCTGCTGTGGGGGTGTACAGAGAAGACAGAGACCAACTGAGACCTGCACAGAAAAAGGAGTCAAATTATTCAAAAGTTGGTAGAAGTTATATTTCAATTATATATGAGAGGAAGAAGAAAAAAAAAAAAGATAAGCTAGAGAGGTCATGAAATCACAATTTCTGGGGTTTTTTTGTAACTTGCCTGGGCCAAGTCCTGAGCAGTGTGATCTAAATTTGGAAAGAACTCTTAATTTTCCTATGACGAGGCTGCAGCTGGAACACAGCCTAGGGCCTGGGACAGAGGCACATGGCTCTCATTGTGTCGTGTGCTGCTGTGCTGTCTGGTTCATGGTTCTGGTGTCACACCATGATGTTCATGGCAATTATCATTGTTGCTTCTATAATGTAATGAATTAGAGCAGTTAATTAGTGCATAAAGTTGATCTGTACACAACAATTTGGAATATAATTCACCCAGATACAGCAATAGCTTTTCTTAGCAAGGCTGTGCTTTGAGCTGTGATCAGCTGGTTAGAGCTGAAATGACTTTTGAGGCTAAATAAGTGCCTGTCCCTCATGTATTTCTTATCTCCTGTGAGAGGATACTGCAAGTGAGTTGAGGACAAGAATGTGAGAGGTCCCTGTGAGGTCTCCTATTGCTGCTGAAGATGGTTTGAGTTCACCTGGTTGAGCTGCTGCAGGTTGGAAGCACTGATGTCACTTGTACTACTACAGGTACAGGCTATTGACATGCTCATCTCTAGTCAACAGTCATCTACAGGAGGTGGAGGGGTAAAGTCTCAGCCTATTAAAGCTGCTCTTACTGTGTATTTCTGGCCAAAGCCTTGCTTTGTGTTTGCCTTCTCTGGCTGAAAGCTTTGCCTGCTGTGTAATCAAATAGGGATTGTTACTTCTTATTGAGATCCCAATATCAGCATCTCTGTTGCAATATATACATTAAATAAAAAGCACAGAGACTAAATTTTCAGCCTAAAATTCTCAATAAATTCTTATTTGTATCACTCTAATAGTGTGAGAGGGAGAAATCTGAAGGAATGGGCACTTAATCCTAGCATTACACTTTATAAGCTGCATGGTGCAAAACAGCTTTGGAGGAAAGAAGAATCAGGATTTGGTGCTTCCTATCTCTCTTGGGATCATCTTGGCTGTGTTTATTACCCAGAGAAGCAGTGTACTACAGTGAAGACTTTCTTGAGGTAGTGTTGTCATACCTCATTGTGAAAAACAGCTACTGCTTTGCTTTGTAGCAAGTGCAGATTATTTAAAAAGATGAGACTGTGCTTATGAAAAATTCAACTGTATTTGGCTCAGATTTGAAAGTGACTGGATCAGTTGGTGGTTTTGTACCTAACTCAAAAAGGGAGCTGGGGGTAAAGACTAGAATATAGATCATAATCCCAAAAGTACAGTAAATATTCAGAAAGATGTGAATTTGAAGTCTAATTTCAGACTTGCTGCGAGGGAGATCTAGCTGCCAAGTTAGGAGAAGCTTTTCTGACTTAAGTTTAAGTTGTTATGCCAAGGCAGACCTGTAACTGAGTATGAGCAGTTATTTGGTTTAGCTGGTGCCAAATGGAAATTGGGTAGCAATGATCATAGTTTTCTGGGCACCTTTTTTCTCTGGAGTTGGCCAAAGAGGGGGGGAAATCTAAGAACCTCCCAGTGCCAATGAATGAGACCAACACATACAGATGAAAGGCGAGGCATTCTGCAGTGAGTCCCTGCAAATTGAAAACCTCTGTTGCCTGCGAGGAACACCATATTCCTGCTTGAGTGTGTGGGCTACTTGGGGCTTCTTCGCTCTGCGTTGGCAAAATGACTTGTTCCCTGGTGCAGGAGTTGCAACACCTGTGGTGTTATACTCAAAAGCCTATTTCTTTGTCAGAGAGAGCTTTACATCGCTTGGGATGAATTGAGTGATATTTCTCCATCTGCTAATTTCCTTCGGCTTCCCGGCTGCAGCTGGGACCCGAGTCCCGATGCTCCTGTCTCAGTACCAGTTCCCTTTCCCGCTGAACGCAGCTGCAGCCATTAGGGAGACTTGCGTCCTGCTGCACGCAAAATGCCCGATCTTTACCCTACAGAGGTATTGTTCAAAGGGCTCGGAACATTTTGAACAAACTGGCCTGGCAGGGGGACTTTCAACTTCCCCTCCTTTATGGGCACAACAGCCCGTGTTTGTAAACAGAGCCCTAGAGGAGTAGTGGGAGGCACCGGAGGACTGTCAGCTGGTTAATTGGATGTCAGCTCCCTGCCGGGGCCGGGGCTAATGAGTCATCCTGCAGAAAGAGAATGGCCTTGGGAGAAAGGCAAGGAATTGGACAGCAACAATCACACCGACAGAGGAGGCCGGAGCCCGCCTGTTGGAATAAAGGCAGAGCAGCATTTGGGGGACACAGGGCTTCCCTGCTTGGGTTTCGTTAAACAGAGATTAAGCAGGCTCTGAATTTGTAAAGCTGAGATATTATTGCTGGTGCATGTGTTTAAACAAGTGCTCGTGTGCGTGGGCAGTGGTCTAATATGCAATATAAACACCTTCTGTTTATAGGTTTTGGTGGCCTTTGTTTTTTGAAAAATATCTAAGGAAAGAAATAAAAATTATATGTTAATAGGGAGTTTAATGCAGAAAATGTTGAGAGAATCATACAAGAAACAATGCAATCATTTCTTCAAATTAGTTTATTTTTCCTTTTGGAAACGTAAGTCAAAGATTACATCCTTTTTGTGGTGGTTTTTTTGTTGTTTTGTTTTTTTTTTTTCTTTGAGAACCTATCATTATAAAAAGGTGAAGTTTTTTTGAAGTTAGCATTGTGTACATAAGTTCACTTTATATCAAAGAACATTTTGATTTGAAAATAGTGTAATTACATGAATAAATAGAGGGATTTTATTTATATATCTTTCAAGAGAAGAAACACAAACGAGAAGGAATGGATATTGGTAGTTGAGTTCTAAAATAAGGGTGTGTGTTCCCATTTAAAGCTATTTTGGCTGAGTAAAAACCTAATAAAAGAGAAATAGACACACAAAGAAAGGTAACATAAAGATTAAAAGAATTTTTAAAAAGATGGCTGTAAGACATCCTGTTGAGTCATTAGGTCTTTCTCTATGCCCTAAAGTGAGCTGCCCTTCAGCTAAGCTGTGCCTGATGGGTGTTTACCTAGCCAGTTCTTAAAAACAAAGAAGAATGGAAGATCCCTTGCCAAACAATTCCAGCATGCTGCTATTCTTACTGCAGAGATTTTGCTTGATATTGAATTTGTGGTAACTTAAGTTCATTGCTTCATGTCCTGCTCTCCTTGAACATAAAATTAATTCACTTGCCTCCTTCATCAACATTTTCTATATTCAATGCCTTTCTTAAATCTTTTTCAGAAGGAAACGCTACATTTTCTTATTCTTTCATGGTATCCAGATCACTAATTGTTCTAGTGTCTATTTTCTATTTATTATTTGCTGAACAACTAAGAGAAGATGGAGGAGGAGGAAAGGTAAAACTGGGCCTTCCTGCCATGAGAGTTTGTTACCCAGGAGAACTTTTGTAGGTAGGAGCTACCTGCTAATTGGAGTGTCAGGGGAATGGAGCAGTGCTAGATATAGCCAAGCCACAATTGTCATCCTGAAGTCTGAACACATCTCAGTTGTGAGTGGCCCACCCTCACCCTGTCTTCTGTAGCAGCTAAGCACTGAGTTCCCTGATCCTAGTGCAGCTCATGGCAGCAGCACCAGGAAGACTTGAATGCCTCAGTGCTCCTAAGTCATTCAAAAATGTACATTCATGGGGCTGACAGCCAGTAAAGGAGGAATAGGCTTCTCTCCCAATTTATGCAACATTCTGGTTTTTATCAGGGCTTCTCTGAGGTTTTCTTTGTAGTTGAAAAAGCAAATGGACAAAGTAGTGTTTCCCTTGATCTGCATCCACCTGAAGAGTCCAGACCTGGTCTGAAACAGTTGAGCAAAAAATTAATTTTTTTTTTAATTGCTTAAATATTGCATAGTGGCCTGGAATTGGGGGTTTCATGGATGGCAAAACTCTTCTTTTGAAGGCTGTGGATCCCTCAGCAACAGTGACATTCACAGGAACTCCTGTTTACCCTGGACTTCCACTTTGTGCCTTCTAAAAGCGTGGCTGTTCTGGAGATAAAGGTTTCTAATGAGCCAGGATGTGCAAGAAATAAAAAGGAACTTGCAGAGAACTGTAGGGACAGAGTGGTTCCAGTTACTCCAAGGGAGGATGAAGTGCTGTGTCACCTCCTCCCTCATGGATACTGTGGCATATTTACCTGGCTGCCACTTATGTGAGATCTGATCTGTGGAGTAAAACCAAAAGCCTGTCAATCCTGCACCAAATTAAAACAGAATAATGAGAATTATCATGCTTTATAAATGCAGGTTAAGCACACTGTAATTATAGTCAGCTGCCTGGCTCCTGCAATCCAGTAGCACTGGGCTTAGGAACTGGCTATACAATTAATAGGAGCTTATATTAAAGGCATTAGTAGAGTTACAAAAGCTTTGTAACAAGAGTGTGACCCAGCCTTGGACAGAGACAATGAGCGTTTGTGTGCTACAATTAGCACACACAAAACCTCCCCGTTAACTTGACAGTTTTCCATGTGCCTTTTAAAGAACTGAGCAGTGCAAAGCACCCTCAGCCCATCAGAGATGGGAGCTGTGCAGTCAGTATGGAAGCATTGGGAATCAAAATGTTGTGTCTCTTTGGTCAGTACCAGCTGGGCAGCTGTGATACCTGATAAAATAACTTATGTACAAGGTCAAACTCTGCCCCCACACTGCCTGGCTGCCAGGCCCAGCTTCTAGCAGCCCTCTGAAGAGATGAATCTCCTTTTCTTTTCCTTTCTCACCTGAAACAAGTGGTTCTCAGTCCAGAGAAATATCTTGAGCTGTTGCAGGGCCTGATGGGTAAGGGAGAGAAGCAAATGCTGGAGGAAAGGAATTTTTTCATATATGAACTAAAGCATAAGAAGAAATTTTGCTTTGAATTCAAGACCAGTGTCATTATTTGTGATCTGTAACAGCTGGAATCTTTGAGGTCACTCTACAGGTCTAGGATTGAACTGGAGAAGGATTGTGGGAATTAAAGGTAACAAGCTAGAGAGGTGTCTGTAGGAACAGATTTATGTAGGATGTCTGAACCTGAAGAAAGGTAGAAAAACAGAACTTGAGGACTAATGGAAAACTTTTTTGAGACAAAGGATATTCAGCAGCAGTTTATTTCCTTTGAGTCCTACATGTGTCTTGAAATTCAGATGACACTTAACAAAGAGTCTTTTTGGGCAATTATCTGTGTGACCAGGGTGGAGTCTGATGGTTAAGGATGAGGAAAAGGATTAGTGTTCACCCTCAGCTCATGTGTAAATGTGCTAATTAGCTCCAGAGGTACTCTTGCACCCCTAGCGCTGCTGATCTTTGGGACAGGGCTGGCAGTGTGTGCAGACCTGTGCCAGTGAGGGACATGGGGATGCCCTGCAGCTGCTAAGGTTCAAGGAATACTCAGATCTATTCCATTCATTCACTAAAGCCTGATTTGTTCTCTTACGTTTCTCTAGGAAACTGTGATAAGGTTCTTCCACACTAAGGAGGACTTCCCTTCTTAGGAGAGGAGAGGTGGCTGAGATCAAGTTAAATGCCTGACAGGGTCTGTCTGTGCCGGGACAAGCACCTCTGAAACTTGGTAGGCAGATACAGAGGTGATCCAGAGAGTAGCACACAGTGTTTCTGCCAAACCATTGACTCTCCAATCCTCCTATTTACTGGATGTAAAGTACTGTCAATTTCTGACTAAAGGTCTCTCATGGGAGAACCTCTTTTAAGGTTTTTTCACACTTTAGTTGACCTGTTTTTCCCTTTAAGGTTTGGTTTATGTCTAATGCCCCTCCAAAGCCCATCTGTATTTCCAAGAGAAGCTCTCCTCTGTCATTTTTGCTGTCATCCTACAGTTTTGGGGACAGTCATTAATCTAGAGGAATGTTATACCTGTCAAAACTCTCCTGCTTCCTGAATTTGTATGTGGACCTGAATAGCCTTCTAATGCTCACCTGGGGCAAGATGCAGTCTTTCCTATTTAAAAAAGCAATCTTCTTTTTCACTCACTTTTCAACATTTTGCCACTTTCAGAAAAATGTTATGTTTCCAAGTGGCCTCAAAGAATATCAGTCATTGCATAAAAATAATTCCATATTGCTTACTTCATCTTCTTTTAACTATGCAGTCTGTGCTGAGGCTTTTTATAAAGCACACATTGCTGGTGGGCTCTGGCTTTCCTGTAGTGCATTAATATGTAATACAAATGACATCTGTCATGTTTGATTTGTTCTGGTGCTTAAGTTTGGGGAAGAACAGCTCTCACTTGTGAGGGGAAGTTTTGAGTCTCTCCCTCTGAGTTGAACTGCCTTCTAATTTGCTATGGCCAGTAAAGAGGGCTGCTCTTTGCTGAGGCTAAAATAAAGTCTTGCTAGTGCACTGATCACTAGTAGTAAATACAAAGATAATGCTTCTAGAAGTTCCTGAGCTTGAAATTCCTCACAACTAGAAGAGGATATGGCTGAAGCAGTGCCCTGCTCTTGCATTCTTTCCTGGACAACCTCTGCTATCCACAGCAGAAGACAGGTTCTAGAGCTAAAGGATTCATTTGTGCTGTTAAATCTACATTTTCACAAAAACTATTTGATTATCTTTCACTCCCTCTCCTCAAAATGAGGGCAAATTACCCAGCTATGTGGTGTTGTGTTGCTTAAATTGTCCAATATGTACTATTTCTTACTCTTAAGTTGTCAATAGCTGGAGGTTAATGGTATCTGGGGTTATGCCAGTGATGAGTTAAAAAAGATGGTTGAAAACAGTGTTCCAGCCTAGACAATTGTTTGCTGTCTTATTGTTGTCTTGAATGCTGAAAAAGCTTAAAGCATCAAAATTCTTACTGAGTGCTATTTTTAAAATTAAATTAAAAAATTAATTAGATTTCCTGCTTCTTTTGGTCTACCCTGCAGACTTCCTCCGTGTTTCCTCAGGCTGTGTCTCTCAGTGGCACCTGGCTCTTGGTTTTCTGTCATGTTGCTCCCTGCCCAGTGTCATGGTTTATACTCAGGTTGCAAAGGCTTTGTCCTGTGCTTTCTTCTAACCTGAGGATCGCCTCATGATTTTTTCCCTTTAAAAAATAATCTTTCACAGTCTGAACCTTTCAGTTTCTGCTAGTTCTGTCTTTCATTCTTTGGTGTTGACATAATTAATAATTTTAGGAAGCTGTGTGGCAGATGGTTTGCATGAAGCATAAGCAAATAACTTATTCTCGTTTGCTTAGAATGGTAGGGGAAGCAACGTTTGTCTAGATTTACTCTGGTGTAACTCTGCACTTTTTCTTTGAGCAGAGTTTGTTTTTAGCATGTATGTATGGGCACAGGAGGACACACCCAATCTGCTTTATCACACACTTGTGTGCACTCCTGTTGAGCGCCCTGAGTCCAGATAGATTTCATACACACGGCCTGACCGTCTGATGGTTGCTATTATGCTTCAGAGTATGTTTTCAAAAATAATTTCCTGCCACATTCCTGACTGTATTTGTAGGCTGAGTTTATCCCCTTCCCTGCTGCTCCATGATCTGCCCCTAGGTTACTAACAACCCCAACAGACAGCCTGGCTCATGCAACCTGCTGCTTAGGCACAGATTAACTCCCCACCAGCCATATGGGCTACCAACTTCACAAATTCCTCTCCTTTTGCTTTCTGCTGTCAGGAAAGTTAATGGACAGTTTGCTGGTAAAGGAAACATACAACAAAACCCCAAACCTGTGACATACCACCTGGGTTAAACACAACTGGCCTCTCCATCTGCCTTTACACTGGGATCTGTGCATATAAAGCAGAATCTGGTGCTGTGCACGATGTAGGTTCATCCTGGTGAGTTTCCCTTATGGCACAGGTACTTGCTTACAGTACAACAGATTTAGACATAGGCATTATGCATATATTGCACACACACACAACCATCTATAATTGTATGTTCTTAAAAAGATCTCCGTTGTTGTGGTGGGCTTTAGTTAGCAGTGACTCTTGTGGTCATTTCTTAAATGTTATTGGACTGGCAGACCACATTTCAAGGTGATTTCTTCATTGACTTTACAAGATACTTATCTGGGGAGGAGTGCATGAAAGGCCAGAAACCCAGAGATGTTACCAGAAAACCTAACCCTTCAATGCCAAGTGCTCACTTTAGGGTTCTCTTTCTAAGTATTATTTCCTGCCTGTGTCTTAGATGTCAGGTGCCAGGATGCTCAGAAATTACTGGGCTGAGTCTCAGAAGTGCTCAAGGCCAGCATTAGCAATTGTCAGTGTTGTGCTGTGCCCCAGCCCTGGGCCTGTTGTGCCTATGGTTCCTGTCCAGGGTGAGTCCTGACTGGCTCTGCTTGAGCTTCTTGCCACCTGGGACAGAGAAGGACATCCAAAAGAGATGGTAGCATTTGTCTGTGCTCTGGAAAACATGCTGCCCATCTGAGAGGCAAGTGGAACCATCTCAAGCCACCTCAGGCAATCACTGATCATGAAATACCCTTCTGTCACTGGTGCACTCCTGTATTTAAGATTTGGGTTTCAGGCACACTGCATCCAGTCACTTGTGAATTTCATTCTATACCAGTAGTTTGTACCATACCTTTATGGTACACACAGTGTGTGTGCTCATGTACAGGTAACCCTATCCCTAAATATGTGTCAGATTATCATCTTTATTACTGTTGCTTGGATATTTGGTTTTTGCTAAAAGTTGGATCCTCAATTTAACCCTGGAGTTAAGACTTGCTTTGCATCTTAGATTGCAAGCATAGCTTATACAGTCTTTGTATTTATTTAGTGAAGGACTAAATGGCTATGAAAGAGGAGGACTTCAGGTAGCCCAATGAACAATATAATTGGTGAAACTGCTGTCACAGTTCCAGCAGTGCAACATTTACAAATGTGTAGTTTCCTAAATGCTTCTGGAGGGGCTGATTTTTTGAATGTTTTGTCTAATAAGGAATTTTTTAACTTTAGGAAGAACCAAATTAAAAATACAATAGAATATAAACTTTAGAAAGGAAATATATTTTCTTCAATATTCTGTGATTTTTAAATAGGAATATTTTCAGTCTCTTTGACTTTTCCATGTGTATCACCATAGAAATTCAAAGATATCTTATTGGACCTGATCCAGCACTTTAAAGGCTACCACTTTTTCTCATTCCTCATCAAAACTGAAAGGTTTGCTAATGATTTTTTGGTTCTTCGAATATTTCAGTCTTTGGAAAGAGGGAAAAAACCAGCCCCCTCAAATTAAAAAGAAATAAAGTATGGCTTCTTCAATGACAGAATACAAATCGAGCTAGAATTAAAGAGAAGAAAGACACTCAAATATAGGTAGTTCTTATTTTCCAAATGATCAATGGGGTTTCATCAAAAGACTTCCATTATCTATTTTTAGAAAAAAATTATTTCCTAATATCCCAACTTATGATCACCTTTTTGCTTTCATACTGAATATCTGTAGAGGCAGGTATCATGTGTGAGAAATACTGAAAAAAATTTGGAAATTCCACATGAGATGGTATATTCCGCTTGTCTGATGCTTTGGTTCCTGTTTTGAGCTGTAGTTGCTACTGCAGATATAAGTAACATAAAATTGAAGCCAGAATCCATGCTTTCAAAGAAACAGAATTTATAAGTGATTTTTGACAAGTGCTGATTATTCTGAAGGAGTATCTGTAATTTTAAATGCTGTGTTTGTAAATGGAATTGCCTTTAGTTTATCTATACAATCAGAGGCAAGTCTTTCTCCTGGTTTTGTTCAGGTTGGTAACAGAGAAATGAGATGAAAGGGATGAGCTGGTTTCCATGTAGATTCACTGATTGATTCTGCTGGAAGTATTACCTGAATAGAGACAGGCAGAGCTATCCCTTGTTACTGGGATGCTGGGGAGATCAATATCTGAGGACATCCATCCTCACTTGCAGGTTCTGTGACCACAATATGTCATTCTTTGCAGCTGTGTGGATTTAACTGTGTAACCAGAAGGATCCTGGCTTTTCTCCCTCTGAGCTTCATAGTGAAAATCCCTCACTTTCATCTCAAAACTAGATTAAAGACTTGTGGTATTATTTAAAATGGCTGGGACTGTCCTTTCATTTGCCTGTTTTGAGCCAAATGGATCTCACCCCCTTGGATGTGCATGGCTGTTCTGGCTGTCTGAGGACATGGGGCAGAGGAGGCCCGAGGGCAAGGCAGGTTGGGAAAGAGAAGTTACAAGGACCAAGTTACCAGAAGTTACAAGTCTTTAGTCTTGGGATGTTGGGGCTCTTATTTAATTCTAAGGTTTGAAGTATCCCTTCAGCAGTGAGGGTACTCCAAGGTGCCAAACCCTGGTGTGGCTCTGCAGCCAGAGCAGAGCACCCGGACCTGGCCAAGAGCAGAAACTCCTTTGGTCATTCCCCAGCACGAGCAGTGCATGAGAAAGGGGTGGTTGTGTCTGCTGTGCTCTGCAGGGTTTATGTGCACACTTGGCTGACTCATGGCAGGGTCAGAGGAGTGGACACCATGTACAGTTACAAGGTCTTTTCCACTCTGATAATGCACATTCAGCTGGAGTCCTCTGTCCCATCCTTGTGTAATGAAAATTTCTCAGCAGGACGGTGATTTGTGCTGTGGCCCCAGCTTCTTGGGAGGAGGGGCAAAGGGGGAGGAAGAGATTTCTATATCAGCAAATACCTTGGAGGTGGATGCAGGATATTTAGGGAGCACGTGCAAGCCGCCATGTGAGCAACAGGGAACCAAAGTCTTAATGAAAGCCTTTGACAGGAGGGTAGGGCTGGCTGCCGTGGCTGCTGGCGCTTAGCTCTGGTGCAGACGCCAGCCAGGCCCTGCTGACATAATCCTCTTAGGGAAAGAAAGACTGGAAACCGTTTCCATTTGCTCCACGTTCTGTTGGGATGCGCTGTTCGCTGTGTCCAGGTCTTCCACCTTTCTCCCTCTCCTCTGTCTCTGAGACATGACAGGACATCTTAGGAAGGGAGAAGCACTGCAAGTTGTACCCTTCCTCAAACAGACCTGGATGGATTTGGGATGGAGAGCAGTAGGAATGGGTCCTCCTCTCATGAATCATTTTGGGAATGGACTGCCATTCCTTACAGCCTGTATTGCTGCCTCTGTACACCTGTGCTTTATTCCTGCTATCTTTCTTCTCCAATGCTGAACCACACCTCTTTCCTCTTGATATGGTTACCTCCTTAAAGATCTCATGTAGAGTCACTCTGCTTTCCACAAGCTGCCTTCTAAAATTTTGATTATGGTTTTGTACCTCTTGAGATTAAACAGATGCTGAGATCAATATTCCAGGAGATTTCATTTCTGGTTCCAAAATTCCAAAACCAACCATCTGGTTTTTAATGTAGGGAAGAAAGTCTGATCTAGGTCTGAATTTTGCTAATCACAATCTGAAACAAGTCTTTTTCAGTTTTTAAAGAAGGAATTACAAAACCAGATTTGCCATCAGATCTGGAGAACCTGAGCAGAGTTTCTCTCTGGCCACCATCAAACAGGTCTGAAGTGATATTTGGTGCCTCAAAATTCTCTCAAAGCAATGTGTAATACCCCAAACCCATGGGTAAGGGTTTGCCATCTTCAATCTAAAAGGACAGGTCTCTACATGCTCAGAGAAAGAGTCAAGCCTTTGCATCCTGGTTTTGCTTCCATTCGTGATTTTTTAAATTTTTTTCCCAGTCTTTGAAACTTTTTAGCATTAAATTAAAAGGTTTTTACATATGTAACATCGGTGGTACATACATGTCCTCTTGCCATTCTGGGAGAAGCTGGTCTTAGTCATGTGGGTTTTGGTCTTTGTACTGACCAGGTCAGGTAGAGGAGCAGCATGTTTATTTCAATATTAAGCTGTCAGCAGTTTATACCAATATATTGTAAGGAAAAAGAGGTTCCTGAACATTATTAAGTCTTTAGTTTGGGATTAGGAGGTTTTAAGACAGATTTAATTAAACAGAGCAGGGACACCTTTATGAACCTGAAGTTGGGGTTAATGCGCTCCCTTAATGTGCTCTATTTCTTGATTATACAAAGATGAAACAAATTCCATGTCCTACCTCTGGAGCCCTGGATGGGATTATGAAGTTTCATCTCCAGACAGTTCAGTGCCCTGTCATAGTGGGGCTATGATTAATAACCATGTCAGGGGATTGTTAGTGCTGGAAATAAATGAACTGGAGCCACGTCTGACAGTGAGCCAGTGCCACACAGGGAGCTTTCATAGAGATCATGGTGCTGGCTAAATGGACCTGATAAAAGAGGCCCTTCAGGGTTGCAGCAAGATGGGGGAAGAGGAAAGTGGGATCCAGAAGTTGTCAGGAGGTCATGACTAATGGAACCAGAGACAGGTAAATTTAAATAAGCAGGGTTGTGCTTGGCATCTCTTGGACTGTGATGAGCCCCCTTTAAGTGAAGTGGTGCAGTGGGTCAGAGGTAATTGGAGCTTACCCCAGCTGCCACTGCCACGGTAACCAAGCACAAGCAAATCCTTTTCAGAGTTGTCTTGATTTTTCTGATGGTTTTTCTCTAGATGCTTCCCACTTCTGCTTATTTCTAGCCCCCACATCTCAGTATTCAAGTGGCACAAGATTTGCAGAGAATGCTGTGACAGTCTGTGATCCACTTGAGAGCTTTTCATCTTTAAACCTGTGTTCATACAGACATGAACCTGACATTGGTGAGTTTCATGCTAGATGCATAATAAAACAATTAGCCATGAGTGCATTTTGTTAGGAGAAATGACTGTATGAGATATTTGGGGGATATTGCAATGAATTTTGTTTTGTAGAATCAAGTGTTTGCAGAGCTTGAAGCCCAGAAGGGACCACCTTGCCTCTGACACCATGTAGCTCTGTCAGTTCTCTTAGTTCTCTCTACACTGAGGTTTTTTCTGTGATTGAAGCATCCTCTCCCAGAAGGCACCTGCCCTGATTCTGAAGTACTAAAGGACAGTGGCGTGGCGTAAGGGACAGTGCCATTGTGTGGGAAACAGTTCCAGTGATTAACTGCTGGTGTTATTTGAAGTCTTCCCCTTCTTTCCATTGTGAGTACCAGCTTCCAACTGTTGAATGAACCTGTATGTACCTGGAACTGGAAACATGCTCACATGTGGCTGTTGGTCTCATGCTGCTCTTCTCTTTTGCTGGACTGAACAGACAAAAACCATGGTTCTCAATCTAAATACACCACAAGTGTTGGGCAAGACCAGGGGAAAGATGGTTCTCTGTTCTGTAGTTTCATGTCTCTATCTGAAATGTACAGCTGTCAGCTCTCTTTAATAAAAAAATAGCTTCAAATCCTTAAATTTTTGGTGTGAACTGAAAACAGATGAACATGCAAACCAAGTTCCTGTATCCTTTGCAGTTGCTTTCTCATTTTTTATTCCAAGCATCTATATGAATTTGATGGGAGTTCTTGCTGTGGGCAATCACAGCTGAACACTGAGTCAAGTATACAAATGAAATCCACATTTTTAAAATGTCATTTCAGAAGTCCTGTACAGTTAATGCACTAAAAGCCTAACTGATTTTTTCAGTCAGGCCAATTTATACACACAGTATTTGGGGAAAATTTTAAGTCAAGGAGCAGTCAGGATTTGGCTGTGTGTAGTATTCTGAATGCATCTTGGTGCAGACTTGATTTTCTTGTTGGGTCTTTTTTTATTGCCTTGTACTGTTTCTGGAATGCCAAACAACGAGGTTGTAGCACTGATGACAGGCAGATCTGGACTCTGGCCCTGCAGACAGTTAAGGAAGGGCAATAATGCCACCTTATGTCCTGATTTGTCACTGCTGAACCAAGTACTTGGTTCAAGTCTGAGCAAGAATCTCTGTGGGCTGAGTCCCCCCCGCTTTCTGGAGTTATTTCCACTTGGCCAGAAAGAATCTGAGCTGAATCTGAAATGCTTGGTGTTTTGGTAGAGAATTGACTCCTACTTCACATGAGTTTGGGAGCATGAAATTGTGGAAAAAAAAAAAAAGACAATTTAGCCACAAAGTGCTGACATCAGAACCTGTGAACATAATACTGCAAGTTTTCAAACCTATAAATATTTACATGAAATGCTTCCTGAGTTATTAATTTGCATTTCTAATTTAAAAGATTTTGAAAATAAATTACACTAAAAGTGAAACTGCATTGGGAAGTCACATTTGCAAGCAGTAGGCTTCCATTTGCTTTTGACTGTTGCATTGTTTTCTGCAAAAGTTCCAACTTCTTAGAAAATGTATTTTATATAAATAGTTCAGGTAGGAGGAGCTAATCAAGCATCCATATGGTCAGATTCAAAATTAACAATCTGATTATTAGTTTGTAGTCCCAGTCATTTGGAGGTGGAAAAGTGTGATTTAAGAATTAAAGAATACAGTGTTTTCACTGAATTCCTACTTGAGAATTATGTGGAGGCCAATCTGCTGGAAGACCATTACTGTTTCTCTAACATTAAGGGGATAAAGTCCTACCAAGTGGATGTTGTTGAAGTCATTCGAGCTTACTGAAATGACCATAAATTGAATATGATGCTCTCAGAAAATAGATAAAGCCCCTTTAGGTATAAGGCAAGACTCTTCTTCCCAATAAAGACTTCCTGCCCTTTAGTACCAATTTCTCCATGTTATTAATTTTCTGTTGGGAAGTTGTTCTGCTGCTCCAGACCCAGGCACACTCAGGGAATAAACAGGTTTAGAACATAATGCAATAAGGCAATAGAAGTACAAAGAGCCTAATACTTCAGGGTGCCAGAAGGTCACAGCTGCCATTTTGCATGTATGGAGCTTGCAGAAAGTATGAATTTGATAAAATTCCATAAAACTTTTGGGAGTAGGCATGTGATCACACTGGATCATGGCAGAGGAACTTCTGCAAGGGTTGTTGACCTTCAGAAAGAAAAGATGTTTCCTGTAAGGCAACAAGTTCAGTCTCACAAGAGGGCAGGTGTGCTTTGTTACCTGCTGCATGTGTCCCCACAAGGAATTTGCCATACTAGATCTTATTAAAAATAAATTGGCAAACTCATATCTTTAGTGGCCAAGTGGATGTTCTTGTGTGGGTCAGCTGAATGCTTTGAGAATTCTCTGGAATTGAGAACTTATACAGGACCCTTAATGCAGCAGAACTTTAGAGCAGCCAAAGCTGTGCTTCCAGTTACAGGTGCCTGCTGCTGTTTTTCCCTTCCTGTTTTCTGGGGGCTGCATGACTGATATCCCACCCCCCCATGGGGGAAATTTGGCACTTTTCTGCAGAAATGGGCACACAAGGAGTATTTAATTTCTCTCAGCCAAAGGGAAAAAACCAAAAAAACAACCACAATCTAGGTTTTGATCTTCCTATTACTACAGGATGGATTTGTTTTTCTTCATACACAGATCACATGGTAGGGGGTTGCTGTTGTCTAAGCAACTCCTTTGGGATGGAATCCTTTAGAAAGAAAGGAAAAGAATCCACTCACTCTCCCGCTTTTGTAATCTCATTCCAGGGTTTTGGCATCATCTCCCTGTGTATCTGTCGTGCAGTTTAGAGAACGTTTTACTCTGCCTTTGCTATCTTTATGCCCTTATGGATTCCTTTGTAGGTAACACCTCCTCCTTGGATCAAGTTCATTTCATCTGCTTTCCTCCTGAACCCTTATCTTCTTGGTTAAATAGAGTGCTGAAATAGTTGGCAAACTTTGAGCATCTTTAATTATCATTAGCAAATTGTTAAGAACACAGCAGACAATTGATAGTCTGGTCTTCAGAGTGCCATTAAAAGAGATTAGAAAAGACTGTTTGTATGTGTTGTACAAATTTGTTTGTTTTCTAGCACTGAGAGTATAATGAAAATGTCTCAGCCAGACTTAGCTGTTGCCGTAGTACCAGTCAAAGCCTGGGACATACAAGCAAGGCATGGTTGTTCTGGGTTACCCAGGAACCTCTGGGTTACTGAACCTGGCCCTTCTGAGCAGAGGGCCTGCAAAAAAAAGGGCAAACTGAAACCCCAGAGCACACTGTCTGCTCTGCCCCTCCTCAGTTTGCTGAGGAATGTCTGTCTGCATGGCACTTGCAAATGGATTATGAAGCCACTTGTATATAATGTTTCACTCAATCTTATAAATCAGGACTGTACAGGGTGAATATATCAGGTAGATAAATGTATTATGTCCAGCAAAGATCAATGGAAAAATGCTTTAGTTAAGAAAAAACAGAAAACAGGAAAAAAAAATGGGGTCTCAAACATTCTCAAGGGAAGTTTTTGTTGGAGGTAATGAGTGCTAAGCCTGTGCAGGAGGTTAGGTCTATTTGTTTATTTTATCTAATATAAAAATGCATTCTCATTTTACATGTGCAAGAACTCCTCTAAACATTTGGTGTCAGTAATGCCTTATGCCTGAGGATTTTCTCAGGATAAACTTCCCCATCACCAGAGTGTGTAGAGAGAATGTGATGAAACAAGAGTCAGAAGGATGAGGCTCTCCTGCTGCCCTTAGGTCTCCTGGCTTAGTTTAAATGACTATAGAAAGCTTTCTTGGCTGTGTGTGTCCAGCAGGAGAGATGCTGGAAACAGCCTTCACACTTCGTGGAAATTCATCTGGGTTTTCCCTTGGCATTACCAATGTGTTTCTCACAATGAATTTGTCACTTCATTTTTTGCAGTCACACATGAATTTGAAATATTGAAGTGGAGCTTAACAAAATGTCTTAGATTTCTCACTTTCATCAAAATTCTGAGTGGTTGTATTTCAAATCAGTGACACTTTCTCTCAGGTTTCCTTGGAAATATGCAGACCTCTAGGAAACACTTACAAATGTGCCAACTTCAAGCTTCTCAAGAAATCTGGTGGTTTTGATATGATTTCTCACACTGTTTTGCTGACAGATTCACAGTTGTCATGGTTGTGTGGATATCACCATCCAAGCTCTGCACAGGTGGACACTGTAGTGTAAAGTGGGATTAAGTGGTGTCTGGAGAGGGTTTCCAGCTGCTTTGGCAGAATATGCTCTGGGATCTCTGATGCTAAGTTTTGCTCAGCTGAGCTGCCCAATTTGTGTTACCATGGCTCATCCTATGGAACAGCTTGGATATGCAGGAGAGATGGTTCTGATTTCCCCACCTGTGAAGTGTCAAAGACTGTCTTTAACAGAGAAGAGCTGAGGATTTTGCAGGCCCTGCAAACCACCATGTGATCATGTACCTCACTGCCTGTTTTTTTAAATACTTCCTGAAAGACCTTCCGTGTTACAGACTGGGTTCTCTTTGCCAAAATATGTTGTGGGGACTAAAGTTTGACTTATGTTTGAGGGAAGACTGGAAAAGTTCAGAAAGGAGAAATCCATCCAGGGTTACAAACTAGTGAAAATGCCCCTCTGACTTGGGAAGTTCCTGGGCTGAAAATAGTTGGAGAGTGGAGGAATTTCAGGGAGAAGTATCACACATCTGTGTGCTCTGTCTAGCTACTGAGACCACTGGTGAGACTGGGCTGCTTACTTGGGGAGGTGTTCACTCTGATACAATGCAGCAAAGATTGTTTTTGTATAAAACTTCTTTCTATTAACATAATTTTCTCCTAACCTTATATTCCAGTCTTACTGAGTACTGAATTCTCAGATAATTTGGGTATGAATTGAGTTATATCCATCCAGAGCTGAATGAACCCTTTAAAGCTGCAGACCACTGGGCATACAAGGAAATCTAGATTTGTTGCAAAGATTTTGCTTCCTTAAAAAGTACTGTACTACTACAGAAAATAAAGTTTATACCTAGTGTCCCATGAACAGTGCCCCCTTTCCTATGTGGCTGCTATGCTTTGGGCACCAAGGGAAGTCCCTGTTTGAATCCTATAGAAAAAGTTGACAAAGCTGCTGTCTGAAGCTCTGTGTGGTAGAAAGGAAGCAGGTAACAAATACTGAGCATCCCTTTTATCTACTTTGCCAGCCTAATATTAGTTAATCCACTGTTAAACCAGATTGGAGTTGGATATGGGAGTAGCTATTGCAGTGGCAGAGATGAGGGCACGTTTCCCCTTTGCTGACCTGCTGTGAAGGCAGGAACTCCAGCTGAAAATCTGAGCAGCTGCTGGTCAGTGTGTGCTTGCTGTCCCCTGGGAAACCACACTGAGAAAGATGGTAGAGTGGCTTGATGAGACAATAACAACACAGGTGAAAATATTGTAAGTTTTTGGTCATGAACATGGTTGACTTAGGCAGAAAACTGTAAATGTCGAACTAAGCTTCAGTGGTGCGAAGAAGGCTCAACCAAAACAGGCTGAGAAGTGAGTTTTTGTCCCTTCCTGCAGGTCTTTATCCCCATTGCTGCAGCATGTTTTTGCCCACACCCTGGTGGAGCAGTGTCTGTTTTCACATGGCAAAGCACGTGAGGCAGTTCTTTGGTTCTTCCTCCTTTTGACCCCCTAATCAATTTTTTCCACTTTCGTTTGGGAAGAAACAAAAGGTTTGGTGGGGAGAGAGAAGCAATTTCCTTTTAATTGCTTGTTTGTCCTTGTCTGTTCTCCCATCTTTTCAGATTTCTCAGAGCAGGGTTGGGAGTGTTTTGTCTCTCTTATTTTCTCTGGTACTGATGGAGAAGAATGCCATTTTCTGCTTGGATAGAAACCAATCACTTCCCCAGACCCCCTTGAAAAAGCTTAATTTGCTCAACTAGTCAGTATTCCATCTTCGTTAAAAAGTCCCAGACTGGAATTTGGATTTAATCCTTTGACTCACATTTTTCCTTCTCTCCTTTGCCTTCCACATTCCCACTTACACTTTCCAAAGTACTTTCCTCACCACATTTTTTGATTGCCGTGCACTTAAGTTACCCTTAGCTCAGGAGGGAATAGGACACAAAAATACCCCCAAAACAAAAGCAAATAAAAAAGCCCCTCACCAAAGTAAATAAATAAGTAGACAGAGAAAACAGGCTGCTAGTTCATTTTCTTCTGCCTTTCCCTTAAGGCATGAGGTAATGCCAAACTATTCAGTGTGTGATGCAACTGCCTGATGGATGTTCAGAGAATCCCAGCAGTGGCAAAAACAGTTTACCCAAGAGCAAGTTGGCAGTGAGACCAATTTCTCCAACAAGAGACTATTTAAAGCCACAATGTGGCATTTTTAACATTTTTATTCAGTACAGGATTTAATTGCTCACTGACAAACCACCTAAACATTTGTGCCTGGGAGTTTGTGACTGGAATTGTTTGCTATCTGTGGATTGTTTCAAAGCTATTCAGTTATCAGCTGCGAGACTGATGCAGGAATGAGAATTTGTTCCCTTAGCACTTGCTGCCTGTGATGGACCAGGCAGGGTTTTACCCTCTGGGTCATGTCTTGCCTCTTCAATTTTTGTCCAGTTATTTCTTCCCAGCAACCTTTACCCAGCTTGCTCATGGAGGGTGTTGGTGGATGGCATAGAAAGGTGTCCTTGGCTGTATGAGCCGCACCTAGAAATGAGAACCCTGAGCATGGAGAGGTTAAGTGTGTTGCTGAAGGATGGGGAGGTATCTGTGGCATGGAATGAGGAATAGCCACAGCTCCTGACTCGGAGCCACCAGGATGCCTTGGCTGTGCAGATGAGCTTTACACTCACTGGCTCTGCAGCAGCACAGCCACAGCACAGCTGACCTAGCAGAGCTCCACAGCTCTCCCTCATGCTGTGCCCCTAGGGATTGATTCTCTGTTAACACAGCCACTGTGGGTATTTAACCACAGCTCTTTATATCCATACACCTTGGTATTCCAAGCCATGAAGGAGTGTCACTGCATACCAGAAAAGTGTTACATACACTACCCATTAATGGCAAACTGTGATCCTCAATCATCTGTGCATTTCTGTCTTTAATGCTCACCTGCCTCTTGAGGTTGCCTTAACATTACCAATTGAAACCCACTAGCACTTTAAAAATGTGCTGCATCAAAGTCAACTCCTTGTCACGTTGGATTCACAGGATTCACAAACTCTGCAGAGTTGTGGCCTTGTCTGCTGAATGTTTTGACATCCTTGGACAGAAGTAGCTTTGTGTAAGTCAGTGACAGATGGTGGAGCTGCACACACAGCCCAGCAGCTTTACTGCATTAGAGCTATCCAGGCAGTTGAACCCTAGCAGTATCTTTTCAGAGATGTCAGCAGTGAGCTGGTATTTTCTGAAACTAAAGCTCCAGAGTAACCCATTGGTTTACCTGTGTGGGTTGTGGGAATCACTGTATTTTCCACAGTCTCCGTTTTCCCACCTGTTGACAGGCAGCAGTGATGGTTGTCCTCCTTTGTGAAACACTCACAGGCTGCTGATCCTGGGCTCCCTGAAGGCAGGCACTGCCAGCTTCTAGGAGGTTACTGCAGGTACTGATCATCTGAGACAGGAGGAGAGTCCAAGTTATTCCAGAAAGTCCCACTCCCAGTAGCCTCCCTCCCATCACAGCACACTATGGGTACTCTTTGCTTAAGTATTAATTAACAAATGAGGCAATGCAGGAGCACTTAAATGATTGGTTTGAGTGGATTGTTCATTCCCTTGAAGCTCCTAGGCTTTTTTATTCTTCTTTATTTTTTCTTCTTTTCTTTTTTTTTTCTTTTTATTTTTAAATCAAGAAAATGTGTTAAATGTGGTGACTGTGTTGACATTGCACAGTATAGAGCCACCAGCTCCTGAGTTGGGTCCTTTTTCTGCCTTTGCATAGGAAGTCACTGCAGGAACAGGTTGCTGGGACATTGCACTTGATGCCATCTCATTGCATGGCAGGAGTCCAGGCCAGCACCCTGGAGCGAGTCAATGTACGAGATTAGTTTAATCCTCTCTCAGAATCCTGTGATGGGGAGGGGAAGGACAATGATCCAGTGCCAGCATTTATTTTGTCCACAAGTTCTGCTTGAATAGGGAGGAGAAGTTGGTAGTGGTGAGGAAAGGAGAGGAAAAAATCTTCCTGGAGTTCATTAGGTCTGGAGCGGTGCCAAGCCTGGGGGGGTGACTCACGAATGGCGAGTGAAGAAAAGGAGGGAAAGAAGAGTGGAATGATGATTAGAAATCACAAATGAAAGAATCTTGAAGAGGGGGGTGAAGGAAAAAAAAAACAACAAAAAAACTTCTCTGTTTCTCTGAATGTGTAGAGAGGAAAAAAATTCCTTGCCTTTTCTAAGGGTCCTATTCATTAGTAAATGCACTTGTCCTGCTGCCAAGGGAAAAGGAGCACCCTGAACAACCTCCTTGGGAGGCACCGACTGGCTCAGCCTTGGTGCGAGAAAAACACGGTGTCTGCTGAAGTTTCTCTTGTGTTCCTGTTTTTTACAGGGCTCTTTGGTCTCTATCTCCTACTCCAACTTCACATCACCATCCATACATCTCTGGGCACCCAGACAGCACTAAGGACAGCCCCTGCAGTCTGCTTTGCAGTGTGGAATCACAGGGGGATCCCTTCTACTGCCTCACCTCTGTGTACTGCTGCTGGTGTGGAGCTGTTCCACGCAGACCAGACCCCTTATGTGAAATTGCCAAAATGTAGCATCCGAATGTAGGTGGCACTTCACGTTCTGTGAGCAGTCCTTGATGTCTGGGTGGTTTGAATAAGCCACGAGCCTGCAGTGTGTACCTGGACACACTCAGCTGACTTGCCCAGCGAGACCAGGGACAGGTTGGGCTGGGTGCCCCACAGCTCTGTCTGATAGCAGAGCATCTGAGCCCAGCTCTTCCTTCTTCTGCAAAAGCAGTGAATGTGAGCAAGTATCAAGCAAAGAGGCAGAGGTGCCCCTGGGATGAAGCATTATGGTGTGGGTGGTATCCACAGTAGATTCTGGAGGGAGTTTAAGTGGCTGCTTTTGGCTCTGCTTCTGCCACAGGAGCCTTTTGAAGGGCCAGGAGACATCTGCTCCAGTCTTGCCTTTCTTATGGAGTTATTTGATGTGCATTTTGCTCACATTTATCTTTTGCAGGACAATTAAGAAGTGCTCTGTACACTAGCCCCCATGTACACCAGGTGTAGCCTTCTGGGTTTAACAGCACTTTATTTTTCCTCTTTTACATATCCTTCCAGCTATTACTATCTCTTTTAAAATAAAAGAGCATTACATATATCCTATTCCCTCCTTTATGCAAAAAGCAGCTTTTAGATGGATCTGCTTTCCCTGGCAGGCCTCGGTGCAGAACCCAGCTGGGCAAGGCTGGCAGTTCCCCTGTGCTGAGCAGTTCTTGAATCCTTTCTGTCCCTGCTATGGCTGCCCCATCCAGGGGTTCTGTCTCCAGTGTTCACTGTTGGTGAACCTACTCTCCTGTTTTTAAAGTGAGATGCTGTCTTTTGTTTCAAAACACTCCCAGGCAAGGTCCGTTCTCCCCTTAGGCTGTGACTCACAGACCCCTCCGACACCTCTGCCTGCCATCTCCTCCCGGGGACTCAGCGGGAAGGTCTCACCATCAGCAGCCAGCTCCCATCTGCCTCTCCTCCTAGTTGAATCTTGCCTTCCCGGTTAGGATTTCAGCAGGAAAACTGGAACTTGCCAGTCTCCCTCCAGCGGCAGCTCTGACCCTGGCTTCTTACTTCTCACCAGCAAAACCCCAGAGCCGTCATGTGGAACAGCAGCTGTTCTTTGCTTCCTCCGGCGGCTTGAAAGGGGCTCGGGGCAGCCTGTCTGTGCAGGTGGAACCTGAGCCTCAGTGCTGTCCCTCGGGCCCGCTGGACGGCTGTGGCGGTGCCCGCCTGTCGGTGCGCAGCGAGCCCCATCTCGCGGCTCGGCCGGCCACGGGCACACGGAGCGCGGCCGCGCCTCCGCAGGGCTCGCCCGCAGCCGGGCGCCTTCAGGGCAGCAACGTCCTGTCCTACGTGTCCTCGGGAGGGAGTGGTGACAGCCTGGCACTCCTGGGAAAAGGGCTCCCTCCTCCAGAGAGCTGCTCCGGGAGCAGGGAGTCTTTTTCATAGTGTGTGAACTCTCCCCTGGTTTTATCCCGTTGCCCCCAGTAACACACACACACACCATTTTCTTTGAAAACATTGCCAATAAAGATAGAAATTAATAGAAAATATGTTACCAATGAAGACTACTGGATAAAGATAGAATGCATCCTAGCCCCGGTGTGGAACCCAGGGGAGTGCAGATCTCTGTATGTGTGATTATTTTATTTTCTTTAAACCAGATGTGATGTTTGGACTTGAATTCAAATCCGGATCTGAATTTCCTTACAGATCAGGTTTCTTTTGTTCTGGGATCCCATTTTAATTTGTGGACAGCTAGAGAGGCAGAAACACATGTTTCCTGGAAGCAGCCTGTGTGATGCTGGTTCATGAGGTATCAACAGAAATGACTGAAATGCCACATGTGAGATCTGAGTGGATACAGTAACAGTTGTGGAAAGCCTATACTTTATTATGAGTTCTACAAAGAGTAATTGTTTAATCCAGTAGGGCAGAATAAGCGTATTTGAAAACTGGAAGTGTAATTGATTTAGCCCCTGTTTCCTGCTGTTCTCACCTCAGTGTGCCATGAGTCAAGCATGCTGAAAGCATTAACTTTTACCTGTTCTTTTAAATTACTTTTGACCTTTTTCTTAACACATCACCTGGGCTCTCTGAGGGTGTCAGAGCTGCAGTGGGATAAGGTGCCTGTTTAGTGGGAGAGCTGATGGAAGGGAGAAGACTCCCCTGTTCTTCCCAGCCCCTGCTGGTTGCCCTGGCTGCGTTCCTCCTGGTGCCTACTCTGCAGTGGCAGCAGAGTCCCGTGTATTTCCTGCTGGGGGGAATCAGGACTGCAGGAACCATGTGATCTCAAATTGGTTGTAGGGACTTTGATGCCAGCAAACACGTCCAGGTGCACTTGCCCATCAGAGAGCCCTGGATCACCATCCCCCAGCTGATGGGCCCATGTGCAGTAACACTGAACTGCAGCACACCCGAGTGTGACAACACAGGGCTCAGTCATCCCGGGTTCTCAATTACTTCACAGGAAGCTATCAGGAAAGATATATTCTTGGAGCAGCCCATCAAGTCTAGAGTTTAATTCCTCAGCATATTTTTCTAAAGTGATCTCAGATTATAACTCTCGAAAGTGGAAATCCAGGGAGTGAAATTTGCTGTGCAGTATGGAGTATGTGAAAGGGGTGAAGAGAGAATTCCATTTGCCTTACACTGCTCTGCTGCCTGCTGAGAGCTGCCTGGGGTAAACACAGGTTTGAATTGTGCAAGATGTCATTGGTTTGCAAACCTGAATCACTGTTGTTGTAACTTTCTTGTGTGGGAAAAACACACATCAGGAATCTTTTGGCTTTACATGTACATAACTGCAAGGCTGACTAATATTAAAATATGGATCAGACTTTATCAGAGTTTTACAACCCTTCCCAAACTAAGTGCTTGTCTTGTCCTCATTTAGCATCCATATAATTGCTACAGCAAAATTCAGTCAGTGAGGAATTGCAGGCAGTGTAAACCTGCAGGTTTATTTTGGGGACTGTTTTTGGAAACAGCCTTTATATTCAGTGTTAAATTCTGCACAAAAACCAGGCCATAATTTAGCTCAAACACTGTTATTTTATCTTTAAGAAGATATACATTCAACTAAGGTGAGCCAGCCGACCCAAGGGAAACTGAGGCAGGGAGCAAGAGCACTGTGGGAAGGACACTGTGGCTTTAATACTACAAGGAACATTTTGCATTATTTAAATTATAAATACATCTAAATGGGGACTGGCTAAATATCCAGCCCTGTTTTCCTGCTGGTTTGTTAGACAGTCTGTTCTAGAGTGGGATAGTAGCTCCAGCTGTGAGTAACTTGGCCTTTTCTCTGCATGGCTATGGTCTATTTTAATGTGTGTCACCTCTCTCAGATTCAGTGACACAAAGCATAATGCTTTCTTGGCATGTGAGGCACCTGCAGACCTTCTAATCTGTCATGGTAATAAAGACTTTGCCTCCATCCAGCTTCAGTGAATGATGGGTTTTGAGTGCTGGGACTGCTGCAGATGCTTTATTGCATGTTTAGTGACAAATGTGTAACACAATAGTGTGGCAATCAGTGTCCTCTGTTGCTGTAGTTATAGTCAGGTTGTTACAGTAACCTGCTCTAAATCTGATCAAGTATTGCAAATGAGTGTGCAGCTGATTTATTGAGGAAGTTCTTTGGCTGAGGTTCTTTGGAGTGCCTAAAACAGAATTCTGGTTTTAGGGTTTTGCTATTATTTTGATTGTTGTTTGTTGGTAGTTTTTTGTTCAGTTGGGTTTATTGAAACAGATTCTTTCCTATGTGCTTAGCAAAATTCTGATGTGCATTCGATGTTTATTTATCAAGCTGCTTTTGGTGTGACCTCTCTTAACAGCTGGCATTGGACTTTGTTCAGATTCCAACCAGAGCTCTAAACCAGCTCTGGAGAGTGCCATCCCCACAGCAGCAGCAACAGTGCATTTCTGTGTCTGTATGTGTGTATGTATGTGCTTTACCAAGTTCTGCCCCCTCTGATGCAGCATCGTGTAGTTCAGCCTCTCTCACATACAGCAAAAGGCTGTGTCACACTGGTGGGACACTGAACTGTCTGTTGCAGGTCACAGGGGAGACCCACCTGGGTGGTTATGAAGATTTCCTCATGTGTCAGAAACTCCTGTGGGTGAATCCTGGCCCAGACAAACAATAGTGGGAGTTTTGCCATTGACGTCAGCAAAGCAGTGATTCCACCCAAGGCCCCTAACGAGTTGTGATGGACACAAACCAGGGCTCTCAAAGGAGCTGTTCTCTATCCCATTACTCACCTCCCACGCCAGCCCTTCTCCCTGCACAGCCCATGGCACAGCCTCGGGATGTTCTGCAGCCTGTGTGTGCACAGAACATCCTCTCTGGAAACTGGAGATAATGGCAACACCTTGGCTTAGTGACACCCCTTCATGTGCTGGCTCTGTCCTTGCTCGGGCTTCTGTATCCCACAGAACCCTCTGTACCACGCTCTGTGGTTCTCCTGGTGCTCCTTTCAGTTTGAGGCAGTCTTTGTATTCCTTTGTCTCTCATGCAACAACTGCTGAGATAACCAACACAGCCCTGCATCTTCCTGGCCGAAAACCACAAGCCTTTGTTTGAAAAGCAGGTCACTGAGGAGTGTTTGTAAGGGCTCAGATTGATTCTGAGAGGTTATAAAGCCCTTCCTAAAGTTCATTAAAAACCTGCTGCACAAAGGCAGTTGTAGCTGTTTAAGGAATCATCTCAGAACTGCCACAGAAAGGCAGCTTAATGTGGACTGTCATGTGTTATTTAGGCTCAAGAGTGATGAGGGAAGAGAAGATCTGAAAATGGGAAAGGATGTTGAACTGAGGGAAACCATGTCCTGGGCTTTTGGCTGTTAGGGGTATTAAGTATAGGTCATTTGAATTGCAGGCTGTTAGCCTGGGGTGAACCTATAGGCTGCTGAAGAATAGCACCATCTTGGTGATTTAAGAGAGTTTCAGTATCAGTACTTGGGAAGAAATAGGCTGATGTAAGTCCAGGAGCCTTCCAGTGTGTGGCTGGACTGGCTGCAGGAAGGCAGCATTCTTAAAAACTGAAAAACACCCAGAATTAATTAATTAATTAATTGTGGGAAGACTTCCAGCCTGTGTTGAATCTGCACACATAAGCGCACACATATATTTTAGCAAATTTATTTTTCTGTTCTGTTTTCAGGTTTGTGATTGATTTCAAATTAATTAGGAGTTGAAAAGCTGACACTGGACAAAAAAAAATTCTTTCTTTGGTGCAGAAAAATGACTGTCAGTTTGATTTAAAGTCTGTTGCTGTGAGTGAGTATTTGCTCCCTACAGCTCCTGTACAGGGAGGCAAACATAGAATTATGTGGTCGATATGCTAAATGTTTATTAGTTTTTCAAGGCTAACCACAAAGTGGAAATTAAAACCAGAAGTGGAATAAACTCTCATTCTTGAGGCTTTCCCCTGACTAATGGAAGGAAATGTCTCTGGGCTGGTTGGTGATTCACTGTCCACAGCAGAGGCCCCTGTCCCAGCCTGTGAGTCGTGGTCGGAATTATCTGTTGGACAAATCAGATCTGGCACTTCCTGCTTTCCTTACCACAGGGTGCCAACACTAAGTCATTATTTGCCCTTGTGCTCTGAGCTCTGGTTGCAACTCCTTCCCCAGCACATCAGGATAGCAGGAGTGCCCTTCAGAGCCCCCAGATCCCGCTCTGTCCCACCCTGCCAAGAGCTGGGACAGTCCTGCCTGACCCTCCTCCCAGTGCTGCCACTCAGGCTGCAGAGGGTACCTTTGCTTCTGCACAGCTGTGCAACACCTAAACCTTCAAAGGGATAGTGAGAGCCAAACGCAGGTTCTCCAGCTGCAGAGGGTGTCTGGACAGCTTGGAGGTTTCTCTTTGCTGCCTTGGGATCTCTGGTGTGCAGCCTCTTGCTGGCTGCTCCTGCTGCCCTCTGGCAGGGGGACGTGGTGCCTGTGCAGGCAGGTACAGACACTGCCACTTTGCAGCTGCACTGCTTTATGTGGTGCAGGCAAGAGCCTTTCCTTCCTCAAGAGGAAGAAGTTTCAGATTTCATTTCATTAAGTCAGAACAATGCATGCCAAAGGGATCAAGAACCTAATGGAAAAATCAGTCTTGGAAAACTGTTTATGTGGAAAGGGTTACTGTCACTCCAGAGGGTTGGTGTGGCTTTGCTTAGATCTGGTAATGCTTTAGAGTGATGGAGCACTACACCAGAGCAGCTTAAGGCACTGAAAGGTTTAGATTTCTCCCTTTGCTCCCAGGTGAAAGGCAGAAGAAAGAAACTCTTCCAGGAGAGAGCAGCAAGCTGAGAATTTACTGCTTGCCAGTGTCAGCTCTGAGAGGGATTTGACCAAAGTGAAGGGACACTGGCACTGGCAGATGTCAGCTTTGCACTGGAGAGAGCAGAGTTAACTACAGAGACAGAGCCAGCAAAAGTCACATCTGTGCTGCCATGTACATCAAATAATCCAAGAGAGTGGGGTTTGGCTCCATAGTAGTGACTTACAGAGCCAAATAACACCTCTCCAAACCATTGGCTAACAGCCATGGAGTCATCTTTAAACTGATACTGTCAAGAAGAAAAATGATTATATATATATTAGTTTCGAGAGATATGTCTATATCAATGTTCCTATCTGTATTACTAAAATAAACCCTTTTTTATTTTCTTTTTTTCCCTTTTTTTTTTCTTTTTAATGTAAGTCTCACTGGGTCTTTGCCCTCTCTGTGGTCTGTTTGCCTTGACCAAATGTCATTGCCAAATTTGACTAGTCAAGTTCCCTTCAGTCCACAAGGCTTTTTAATGACAGTAGCATTGAAAGGAAAAATGACAGTTCTGTTGCCATTTAAACTAATGTTAGACCTGAGGTGTATTTGGGGACGTTTCCTCCCAACCTGCACATTCCAGCTGTCCACATGGTAAAAATCTTTTCAACTGAATCACTACAGCACTTCTTTTGTTTTAGCACCTGATAAGATGACCATTGCCATGCCTCTCTGATAAGTTTTATTCTAAATTACAGGTTGGTCCTTGCTGAGTTTGTAGCATCATTTTGTCTAGGATATAAATAACCTGTTGTGCGGGACTTATTCACTGGGGTTTTTTGCCCCTTGATAAATTGAATTACTCAATTGGACTTCATTTGGTCCTTGCCTCACAAGTTTGCATTTTAAAAGCAGTCAAACTAGAAAAGAGTTAAAAATAAATGGAAACAGAAGCTCTGTTAACTGTTCCTGAAATATTTGAAGGCAGTTCTTGGCCCTTTTCCTCTCCATAATTAGTGAAGTTTTTTTCCTATTAACTCCACCTGCACAGTGCCTGGTGCAGGTTGCATCTACCAGCCTTTTGTACTTGTTTGTCTCAGAACAGCAGAGGCACAGGAACCCTTCCTTGCATCCTTTCCAAGTGCCAGTGAGCTGGTTCTAATTGTGAATCTGTGATGGAAGGTAAATTGTGTCCATGTGTCAGCACAGAATTGCTGCTCTGTCTCCTGGGCTCTGCCACTGATTTGCTCTGCACCACCTGCAGCAGGGTCCTTACTCCTGGATTTCACAGGGAGTGAGTACCTGGAAGAGAACAGCCCAGCAGCATAGAGGGAGACTTGCTGAAAGTCCAGAATGAAAGCCTATTCTGGCTTTCTTCTTGTGGAGGTGATAGAAGGACATTGTGTCCCAGGCACTCCCCATCCCCAGCACAGGCATTTCTGCAGGAAACAGCACCTGCCTCAGTTACTCCCCTGATATGTGATGGTCACCACAGTTTTTATCTACCAAAGAAAATATTTTTTCTCAGCTATTTTACTTAAAGAATCACTATATTTAAATTAAAAAGGACTTTCATCTCTTAGAAGAATTGCTTTAGTGTACTTTCTTACTGAACTGCCACCACATCTAAGGCAAAACTAGCAAGTAAAAGATATTTTTTTAAAAACAAACAAACCAAAAAGCAAGGCAGAGCTTTGACATATTTAAAGCAATTGCAAGCAACAGTTTCTTTGGCATCAATTCAGGACATTGTTGTGACATGTCAGTGACTTACAGTGAAAAAATCCAGGTCCAAGAGTGAGGGTGATGAGATAAATATATGCTTATGATGGGAACAGACCTTGTTAACAGCATGTGGCATTTATGTTCCCCTCGGATCACTGGTTTAGGATCAGAAGCTCTCCAGTGGGAAACACAACTGCAGTTTTTCAATGAACACATGACAACACTCAGTTTCCATGACTCTTTTTCTGGCTCTGCTGAAGGTTGTGTGTTTTCTTTTGGGCTCTCACTTGGTCTCTCAGTGGTCCATTTCCCATAAAGCAGGGATCCCTGTCCTCTTTTCTGAGCCTCTGGAAGGATCTGGGGGGGTTGGAGTGGATTCACCAGTGTGAAACAGCAACACTTCTGTGCAAATCACTGTCTTGTGTCTAACTGCAATTCCTAGCAAAGGTTTCTTATGGAAAGGCAACAGAGCTCAAGTATGAGTTGGCCAAGAGGGGTCTGGGATCTGCAGCACTGGAAGTGTTTGTCTGGATCATGTTGACCTCCTAGGATTCCTCCTGGCCCTTGTTTAATCTTGGATTCTGTGAAACTGAGACAAATAGTGATAACAATGATGCCCTACCCTCAGGTTTTCCTGCCATTACCATGGAATAGTTCATAAATGGATTGTCTTGAAATACTGGGCTTTCTTCTTGTAAACTGAACCCATCACAGGTTATTTATCATCATTAGATTTTATGTGTATTTGAGACTTCTTTTAGTTGCTGGGTAAACGCACAGATTAAAGAACTCTGTACTGCTGCAAACTTCTTTATAACTTCAATGTAATGCCTGCCATTAATAACAACAATACCTGAAATCAAGGAAATGCAAATAGAAATTTTAGCCACTAATGAAGAAAATATTAATGAAAAGTTAATGAATCCCAAGGCTTTAATTCAAGTTTTGGATAAAGATCTTCATCCTCTTTTTGACTGTGCCCCCACACTGACTGTAACAAGAAAATCAGACAGGCTCAGTGGAGAATTTTACGTAGACTAAATTCAGTACTGCTGTAGTATCAGATTGATCCAGAAAATAATTCATTTTGGCCTCATCACTAGATGGACACAATATCAGAACGTTGTAACTCAGCAAGACCCAAGATGATCTTCCATTTGTCACTTTGGTTCTGACCATGGACACTGTTGTTCTTACTGTATTTTTTTATTATGATCAAATTTTTGATCTCCAAGAATTAGTTTCTAGTTTTTGCTCTGCAGTTGTTGTGAGAAACTTGATGGAGTGCATAATAATTTCATATCTTCTGCATCAGAGCCCCTATCTCAAGGCATTCAATTACCCTTCTGTCTTGGCATTACATTCTAGAGCCATATCTGTCTTGAGGCAAACTCTGGTAACATGGATGAGGTCTCTACCACACAATCCATGGAGGTAAATAAATATACCTATTAACCAAAAGCATTAAAGTTTGATTAAGAACAAGTGCTGAAATACTATCAGTATTGCCTTGTGTTTAGTTGTGTAAGTGTCAGGGCTGTTCTTGTTCCTTTCAGCTTTGGTACAATCAGTTCCTGTATGTTATCCAACAAATTTTAGGGGATTATAGGAAGTTTCAGTATCAATACACAACATCTGGCTTTCTGACATTCACGTCTGCCTGAAGTAGGATCTGTTCTGCAATTCAGGAGCATCATTATAATATTTATTTCACTATTTCACAAATGTATGTCTGTTCATCCTCAGTAATTCTGCAGGGATATGCACTGTTTTCACTGTGTTATTCAAGTTGCTGTGGTTACAAGGAGATACTGCACTTATGATTTTCCATGTGCCAAATCTGTGCCCTGGCTATTGGCCCAATTCTATGAGGTATTTAATACCTCCTGAAAGTGTCAGAGTGCTGTCAACTCATACATAAACCAAAGGTTACTGAGTGTGTCTGCTGCCAAGCATGGAAGATTACCAGTCTGATGCTCCTCTTTGGCTGCAAGTGATGCAAGTGTCAGCCTGAGCAGGAACAACATGTGGGAGAAATCAGGTGGATTGACCTCTCTAACATGAGAAACAGAGGGAAATCAGCTTCCACCTTTAATATCTAGAGGTTCTTTGTTTCTCTGGGCTTTGTCCCATAATCTGTACCTGGATTTCTTTGGCAGAATACCTGAAAGGGTAGATTGTGTGGGGGCTCTGCATCTAGAGCACACTTGAAGCCCAGAGGTGAGCTTCTCTGAGTGTGGTCTTTTTTATTTTGGCCCTACTATCACCTGCAGTAACTGCCCTGGGCACTCAGTGTAAAGTGGAAGAGGTGCTTGGCCACGTTCACCCCATTTCCTGTCTCTGCAGTTGAACTGAAGCTGCTTGTCCCCTTTCTGTAAAACTACTGTTCATGTTCTTCATCTGTCGTGGGTCCTTTGTCAGCAGTGTAGGGTTTACTGACAGAAACTGTGGCCAAACTTCTTGAGGTTAAATTCTGCCATACCCAGGCACACAGAAAACTGTATCAACAGAGACGTTTTTGTAGAAACTCACACCAATTCCATTTCATCCTGCCATCCACTCACTGCCCACTGCTCACAGTGACAGGTGGCTGCAAGACTCCCCAGCTTTGCCTGTGGCCAAAGTAAGATCAAGTCTTTAACCAAAGCAAGTTCTGCTGCTGCCTGCAGGATGTTATTCTGTCAGTACTGCTGCTCCTTCCTAGCAAAGGCTGAGACTCAAACCACTCTGCACCATACATGCATTTACTGGGCCACAGCAAAACTGGTGGATGCTGAAACTGGCAACTGCTGGGCATCCTACCCCCCACTCTTTTTGCTTTCTGCAAGGTCTGTGGAAACTTTTAGGTTCAGGATTCTGGAAAATTCAGTAGTGATGCCTATTCTTTTTTCCTGTGCAGTGGGGCTGGATTTCACTGGGAGCTCTTAAACACTAAGTTCTTGTAACCCCTAAGGAACATGCATGAATAATGAGGGGCAGCATACCATTCAGAGTGGCACGAGACAGTTAATGGCCTCACATGACTTCGGGGTGTGATGGAAGCATCTGACTTCTGACTAATATAATTCACAGTTCTCTTAGTGCCTAACATAGAGCCCAATCTCAGGCTCTCACACTTAGATGTGTGTATATGAAACGAGCATTGTAAACCCAGATGTCACCAGAAATCTCAGAATTGCTTTCTTCCCATTGATCACCCACCTGTGCAGAACAGCTTTGTGCTGCAAGGTGGAATAATGATTCTCAGCTGTATGAAACTCTACTATATTTCTCTTTCAAGAGATTGCATAAGTGCTTTGGTAACATGGCAAATCCTATAACAGGGAGGTCTTGGCTTGCAGAGAAATTGCCAGACTGAGGTCCTATACACGACAGCCCACAATTACATTTATTTCTGAAGTCCAAGAAACCCTGCAGTGGACAACCATGGAATTAGTTATGTACAGCTAAAAATGTATTTTTGGTGAGATGCTAATTTCTAAAAGAACCCTTTCCAAGATTTGTTATTGCAAATCTGCTATTAATCTTCATTAGTACAGATTCTATGCTTTCAGGGGCTCTTTAAATGAATGATTATTTTAAAATTCTCATGGTGGAGCAATTAGAGAAGTACTGGTTTTCTGATAAAAGGATACACCTGAATGTTATTTTTCATTATCAGGGGAGGGAGGGGAACCTGGGCTTGGTATTTGAGATTCTGGGAAACGGTGAAGTTTTTCAATCTGTTGTGCTTTGGGCTTCTATTGTAACTGTTGGGAAATTGCTTGGATTCTGATAAATGCTCACATTGCTGTGACTTGACAAATTATTGCATGTCACTGAGTCATGATCACTGTCTCAATGCAGGTGCTCAGCTCTCCCTTCGTGTAAGGTCTTGTTGCCTAATGAAGCTTCCTTTATTGCATGCTAAGCTAGGTCTGACTCCTCTGCACTCGCAGAGAGGTGAGAGCCTTCACAAGGATGGCTCCTCACATTGGGTGGTGCATGGTGGCTTACTGGTGCCACTGGCCACTCTGTGTAAAAAGTGACATAAATTCACATTTGCCACACCCTGTGGCTGGAGCCAGATGCAGGAGGGCCAGCCTGAACACAAGGCAAGGGTCTGCCCTGCATGGCTGGTGTTTTCTCTGTGTGAATCAGTTGAACTTTGCATTCAGAGTGTGAGTTGTAGCTGTGTGGGTGATCACAGAGCTTGGCCTGGAGTGTGAATCCACCTCTGAACTGGGAAAGGTCACACATCCTCAGCAAACAGGTTAATTGTGAGGATAAGTGCAGAAAATATCAAGCTCAGAAAACACTAGTGGTACTCTAATACTGCCATGAAAAATTAATCCAATACCCATTGTTGGCTCACAGGCTAAGAAGGTTTTACAAAACAAAAATTCTGCTTTTCCACAGACGGTAACCAACATCAAGGACTGGTATACAGTGATCATTTTAAACAGAAATGAAGGTGAATACTTTAAAAAGAAAGTGCCAGCTGTCATGGAAGGGTGGCCAGAACCTGGATTTAAGACAGAATTTGCTGTACTTTTATCTAGTCCAGTGTGTTTTATTGTCAGGCTCACTTGGAGAAAGCATTGGGTAGGGACACAGAAGTCCTGAGCTGTAAGATTGGTGGCTGTTCCAGACCAGGCAGATGGTCTTAGAGGAGTCAAATCCCATCCCTTTGTCTCCATTTCTGGTAGGTAATTACATCCCACTGCTGGAAAGTGCAGTGAGAGCTTCCAGCAAGAGGTGTTATTATCTTTATAACAAACATACCATGTACTCTGTTTAGCATCACAGGTGCTGCAGCTCCAAAGGCCTGGAGCTCTTCAAGGACAGGACATAAAAATTACCCAGTCACAGCTATCATTGCTTACCTTCCAGTTCAACCTGATTTCCTGAGTATTTGTATGGGAAGGAATGGGCTGGGCTTAAGTGATACACAACTTAGCTGAGATCATGTCTGGGGAAGGCACATGTTGAATAAAAATCACCAGTGTCACGTTTGGTTTCCTTAGTGATACTACAAATAGCAAAGGCAAGCCAAAGGAGATTGCACGAGAGCATTAAAACTGCTTCTCCCCAGTGCTGAGGATGTGAATTTGTCCAGTTTGGCATGCAGGTGTAGCTTCAGGAAAGCATTAGACATGACCATGGCAGGAGAGCAGCACAGATGCTCCAGCTGCTGCTGAGCCCCCTGAGCCTGGGGCCTCTCAGTCTGGGTGTTCTGCTGTCTCCTGGAGATTCTGAGATGCACACAGGAGTTTGTTGTGATACTCGTTCTCTACAATCCCATCCTGTAAGAGAAATGGAAAAATAACTCTCTTGAAAGTCCATAGTCTTATAGGATGTAGATAAAGTAGAATGAAATTAGAAATATGCAGGAATGAAAGCATGGCTAGATGGGGTTGGTCTAGGTCTTCAAGAGGTTACAATACTGTGATATCAGTAATTTTTATTAAACTACAATTTTTATTGATTTTTAAATTTTTGTTGTTGTAAACTCTGTTCAAAGTTGCCACTTTTTACTTGAGAAAGTAAGACAATTTCTATGAACATGTGCTTTAATTGGTTTGCATTCTAAGCAAAACAATCAGGGGGCTTTATCAAGAGACATTATTTCTAGTACAGCCACTTACAGATGGGGGGGAATGATGTGGAATTGACAAAAATAGGAAAATAGTGATTTCAGGTAATGCCAAGACTGGTAAGTTTTTAGTTGCATTTCTGTCCATTTCAAGGTGATTATCCAGAAATAGAAAAAGCAAGAGAGAGAGAGACCTGAGCCACATAGGGAATTAGGACAAAACAGATCACTCTTATAAAAAATCCTTATTAAAACACCCCCAGAGTTGGAGGATGCTGCCAAGGAGTTGGATGGGCTAGTGTACATCAGGCTGAGTACCAAGTTACAGACACCTGACTAGCTCTGAACAAACTGTTGCTCCTGTGTCACACAGAGCCTGGGGCTCTGCCACATCAGCCTGGCCTGGCAGCAAATGGCTTCTGCATGTCTTTCAGCAGTACTAATTCACTGATGTGTTATTTCACATTCACCAACTGTGGGACTGTGTCAGCCCCTCTTGGAACTGCCCTCAACGTGAGCATTTTTCTCTCTGATGTGAATGAGTGGTGGTAGAGAGAGTTTGGCCAGCAGAGATGAGCGTGGGCAGTGGCAGCAACTGGGCTTGTTTGGGTGAAAGTCAACAGCACGTGGGGAGCTGAACTGTGTGGAGCTAAGTGGTAAAACTTAAAGGAAAAAGAAGACGTCTTCAAGAACAAATTCTGTGCCCGAAGCCCAGACCTGGGCAAGGTCCTTGATCAGACTGGAGAAAGATCAGTTAGGTGGGAGTGAGCCTGATTGTACCCCAGTTTATAACAGCACAGAGGGGACAACAACACTGAGTGGCACCACCTGTGACCCAAGCTGATCCACCATTCCCATCACACCATCTTTGTGTTCTCATGTTCTTTGCAGCTCCTCCTGGAGCTCTCTTCTGGGTGGATATATTAACCATCTCTTCATTGCAAGGCCAGTGAACCTATTGCCAGAAATTCTGACAGTGATTTGGGAAAATCAATGAAATAAAGATAGGCTGTTAGCACACTACCTTGGAAGGTCACTGCTAACAGAAGGAATTATTTTCCTCCTGTCAATGGTATGGCTGGAAGCTGTTAATGTCATGCAGCACTGTGCTGCATGAAATGAGTGATGGAGAACTTGCCAAATTCTATTCCAAGGGCTGGCGTCCATATCAGAAACCTTGCCACTCCAGTGAACTTATGGGAAGGAGTGGAAAAGGGTGGGAAAGGAATTGTTATACAGAATTTATGCGTGGTTGGTGTTTTAGCAAATTCTCTGGTTTTTCATATGAACTGAAACACCAGTGGTGCAGCCTTGGGTGTTCAAATATTGGTGGCTGTTCTTTGCCAATGTAAGTACAATCCAGGTATCTCAGGCAGGTGACCTGTGGAGATAGGGATGTTTTCATGCTGCTGTACAAGGAACTGGTGAAATATCTGGAAATGGAACTGCAGTGCACAGTAGTAAGGCCCTGGAAATTATTTGAGTGCAGGCTGGCAGTGTTTGGGCAGCTCTGTAGGTCTGAGCAAGCAACTTGGAGTGTAAGAGCAAGCAGCCTCCCATGTTCTCTGTCACAAAGTGCCTGGGAAACTCTTACCAGAACACCCTCAGCAGGGAGTGCTGCCCTGCATCCCCTCTTCACCCGCGGTGCCTTTGAAGGTGCCACAGAGCATTTGGCAGGAGAACCAGGAGATACTGCAGGAATGCCTCAGGGGCTGTCCTGCCAGCCTAGGGAAACAAGGGACAAGAGAGCCACCGAGATCAGAGCTGGACTGAGCTGCTCAGTCCTCTAAGGCAACAGTTACAGGACAACTTCCCTGGAACCTGGCAACTCAGCATCGTATTTGGATAGTCTGCTGGGCTTCCTGTACACCTGTGTATTCTCACTGAGCATCATGAAAGCATTTTGGCAAGCACCACAGGTAAAAGTTCCCTTCTGTTAGTAATATTCTTTTTCCTGCATTTTAATTTAATTTCCCCTATCGTTCCTTCTTTTTCCACTGCATATTTCCCCTTGAAAGCTAAGATTGCATGAACGGATGGATATTTTTTGTCCCCAAGTGCATGTAGCCTTTTCTGCTGTTTGAAGAAATTAACATTTGTGTTGAAGTGCACCTGCAATTCCCATTAATGTAGCAGAGTGAAACCAATCCACTGGTGGAAGGAAAGAAGCTCTGATTGACCTTCCTCTGACAGCAGATCTCGTGAGGAAAAGAAAAAGCCCCAGAAGATGGCAAGGAAATTTGCTTTCTATGCCCGGGCAGCTTGTAGGGTGTATGGCTGCTGGTGGAGCCTGCATGCCACCAGGAGCTTTGCTCTGGACAGGAATGCAGTGCAAACCCCCACAATTCTTTCTGGGGTATTTAACTTCTAATGGTATCACCCACAGATATATGACCGAGGTGGGTGAGCTAAAAATTCCTGCTGCAAATGAACCTGTGCACATTGAAGCTGTATAGGTTGGAGGAAAAGGAAAAATGAGGGGATGGGGTGAGGGGAAGGAAGTGCCTTCTTGAATTTAGTTCCGATGCTGAGTGATAGGAGATTAGCAAGCAACATTTCCTCTGGTCCTGTAGGCATGTAGGGCATTTCATATCTTCCCCTACAGATGCATTTTAGGATTTCTGTATGGATAGAAGTATGTTGTATACCAGTGAAGAACACTAAAACAGAGAGGAAGCACAAAAAGAGGAACAATGGTATTTTTGCTGCTTTATAGTGCAATGCTGGGGCGTAATTCTGGTCCCCAAATCCAGTAAAACAAGTTAAATTGTCAAAGAATCTGTGCATGAAGAGCAAGTGGAAAATAAAAGTTTTAAGCAGTTTAAGTCCAATGTTCCAATCAAATTATTCTTAGCAAAATGAGTCAAGTTATTTATTAAAAATGCAGTTTGTGAGGAAACAACTTCTCTGTTTTGTCCTCATCTATCTGTTCTTTCCCAGTATACTTGTTATTTGCCAAATAATTTGGGCAAGCACAGATGTAGTGTGCTTCTGCTTTTGTTCATGTAAGCTGATCCTCATTTGATGTTTGTGGCATAACCAGATGATGGAATATTTTCCTCCTTTCTGAAAGGAGTGACTGAAGTGCTGTGAAACTGGGGCACTGCTGGTAAGGCTCACAGAAGAACAATTTAATTTGGGTGAGGAATAAGACAGTCTCCAAGTGGGTTCCAAGTGTTTTGCATATTGTGTCCTGTTAGTGGATCAAGTCCTGAAAAGTTACTGGGGGTGGAGGAAGGATGTCCCTACTGTGCCATGCAATGCATATCCAGGCTCTACC
The DNA here is from genome assembly GCA_013400775.1 of Chaetops frenatus. Classification (NCBI taxonomy): domain Eukaryota; kingdom Metazoa; phylum Chordata; class Aves; order Passeriformes; family Picathartidae; genus Chaetops; species Chaetops frenatus. Next base: position 640,786 of record VZTR01031777.1, on the reverse strand, counting down.
TTCCAGTAAGGCTTTCCCTTCCTGCTCTCTTAACAAGATTGTGAAAACCCACCTGGTGTTAAGGTATCTTGCTGGCTCAGGTTACTAAAGATAAAACCAGTGTATAGGATGAGTTTTCTCTTATCCAAAAGGTGGATCTACTTTGCTTCAGGTACTGCAGGAGCTGACTCATGAGGAAAAGATGAAAGAGTTCAGAAAGGAGATGGCACTGAACTGATTACAAAGTGGCCACAGAGAGTCTTTTGCAGGAATTGCAGGAAATGGGAACCTTCAGATTCTCCACCTATGCTATTTCATGTCTTGTTCTGAGAGCTTGAAGGCTGTATGTGTCCCTTCAGTCCCTGGTGAGGTAGCTCATGTTAATGAGGTTCTATGGAGGAGCTCAGCTCCAGCCCCCGTTTGTCCCAAACGATTGTGTTACTTATTAGGATCTGTAATGTCCCCCTCCTGCTTTAGCCATTCCCCTCAGACCTCTGCTGATGAGAATGCCTTAAGATTATTCCATAAAAGGGCTTTGTTCTCAACCCTTCTCCATGGTGGGGGCCTGTGGGGTCCAAAATACTCTTCCAGCTCCCTTTTCTGTGTGCAGCTGGTAGAGAGTGCTGCCTCTCTGCCAGCTGGAGCAGATCAACACCTTTCCCATCACACCCTGTACCTTTTCCAAAGGATGGGTGCTTTTGTGCTGGCACATCAGCTGGGGATTGAGTTCAAGACAGTGTTGCACATCTCCATGGTGGGCAGCAGCCTCAAGAACCAGCTCCTGCAGCACTTACCCTCTTCTGTGCAAAATTGCAGTCGTAAGAGACTCTTCACTGTGTCAGGCAACCAGAGGAATTTGCTTTGATGTAGGAAGGGTGGGTAGGATGGTATTGTACCAGCACAGTCTTTGTGAGTGGCAGATATGATGCACATTCGTGTAGTTTGAATTTCAGCACCTCAGCAGTTCATCTGAAAATAGGCAGAAGAAGCAGAGGAGGCTGCAGTGTGGGAAGAAAATGCAGAACAGAATTTCAGCCTGCAAGATAGCTAAATCCAAACTGGGTTTCCCTTTCTTTTTCTTTCTTTACAAAAGGAAATTGATCCCAGATTCCAAACTATATTCCTCATATAAACCAGGAAGTGGCTATTAAAGCTGAAAGGGTGCAAACAGGAGCAAACCTGGGCCTTTGAAGTTCAATGGGAATTGTGGCTAGGGAGTGCAGTCTGTTAAAGGCAGGATTCCTGGTATCTCAAATTGCTGCTCACTGTTGCGGTGGCTCTCAGTTGCAGGGACTGATGCAGCAGTGCAGTCTGGGTTTGCAGTTTCTAGATCTGGGCATTTGCAGACCCCATCAAGCCAGAAGGTAGGATCTGAAAGGAGAACAGGGGGAAAAACACTGAGACTGAAAAATAAATCCCATCATCCAGCTAGCAAATATTCCCAGGCCATAACTGTCTTTGGCACCCCTCCACCCCACAAGGTCTCCAATGGTTCTCAGGCCTCTACCACAAGAAAATCTAGGGTTTAAAAATACAATAATTAAAGAAAATCTTGATGTCATTTGGGTTTGGGAGTATTTGGATGTTAGTGTTGTGTAAGCAAGTTTGCACAAGTGCACCCTGCTTTGCTGAAGCCTGAGCTGTTCAATGACAGAAAATTTCTGCTCTGGGGGAGAAAGAGGATGCTCCCACCTGTTCTCTCTCTGAGAATCTGGGAAATGGGGGGATGATAAGGCACTTTTAGTAGAAGAACTTTTAAGGTGGCAAGTTCCTCCCCTTGCTTTGTGCCAGCCCCACCCTGCTGACCTGCAGAGCCTTGTTTCTTTTTTGGGGGGTGAATAAAATCTGCATTATAACTGGTAAGAGGTGACACAGCCGGTTTGATCCAGATGAAGTTGCTTGTGGTTCCCTCAAATGTGTACAGGAGCAGAAAGGTGATGGGGAGAGCTCTGTTTGTACCTAACTTGTGGAGCAGACCCAGGCAATATGCTGCCTGGAGCCTCACCTGTGGAAACAGGAGACAGAATGTTCAACAGGATCATTCAACTGCTCTGTCCAAGACAGTCTCAGCTGCAGTAGGGATCCATTCCCCTTTCTGTCCTGCTGGCATCCCTTACAGACAAAGCAGTTTTTCCTCTGACATATTTTTTTTCTTTTTTAAAATTCCAGAATGGCTGGGGCAAGCCACCCTGGATTTGCCCTCACTTTGGGGTTCCATGGCCAAAGTGGGGGTGGTGTTCACCAGTGTATGTGGTGGAGTGAGATAGCTGAGTTTTCTCTGGGAGGCTGTAGGGCCTTTTGCAACAAATCCCTGACAGAGCCATCAGTGTTTCTGCACTGACAGAGTGAGGGCCCTGGAGGAGAGGTGAGCTGTACGAAATACAAGGTTTCCCTTTTTTTCCTCCATTGCAGGTGATGTGTGGAGGCCACCAGACCTTTCATTGCGCTTGTAGGAGCTTTAAAACTTTCTTGCTGAATTTTTTTTTTCCCCCTGAGGATATCAGCTAGAGTAGTCACCTGCTGATAGTTTAAAACACTCTTCAAGGATGTAGCTGATGTCAGAAGCCAAAGTAAAGTCAGGAGCTGACAGAGGGGATAACTGGGTGCAGCACTGTCTCTCCCATGGTACAAGCCACTGTCTCCTGTGGCTGTGGGGAGCTGCCAGGCTGCTGGAGCAGAGCTCCAGGCGAACCAGATCAGCTTCTGCTGCTGCTAATGGTTACAGCCAACTGTTGTCTCTGTGGAAGTGCCATAAATGTGGAAGGGTAATTTTACCATTAGAAATACTAAAATCTTCCATATGGAAGAAAGGGTTTGACTTTTTTATTTGTGTGTGTTTTAATTGCTATTTATTTTACTCACTGTGCCCTAAATATACATAGCACCATCCAGCTGGCTGAACCACAGGGCAGAATGAGATATCTGCCCCATCTATAAAGGCACAAACCTATAAAGTGCAGATGACAGACTGAAATTTCAAATCTTTTCTCTATTCACATATATGGAAGTTTTACCATTGGCTTCAATGAGATCAGAACCAGGAATTGGCTTACAAGAAAGGAATGTTTGCCAAATGAGCACAAGCACATGAGTCAGAAGTTTTGGGTTGATTCCTGACATTCGCACTGTTTGGCTGATTTCTTCACTGCTTTCAGCCTCAGTTTCCCCAATTTATCAGTGCATAATAGGCTGAGGTTATCTCACCTAATTACTAATTTAATTAGAATAACAAAACTCATTTTGCATCTACTACTGGTTTGTGAAAGGTGTTTTAAACTCCACAGGGGGTGCAATTTGGTTGGCACAAAACCTGTTAGCATCACAAGCTTTATCATTTCTGTCAAGAATTTGTTATTCCCCACAGTTGTGCCTACAAAAGGACCATGGCATCATTTATACTGCAGAACGTTCAGGTAAAAAGAAGCCACAGTCACTACTTGGAGTAAGTGTCTGATTTTCTAGAAAAGGGATGAGAGCAAGGACCTTTCCATTTCCCCCACAGATTGTAGGTTGGTTTTGAGAGGTGTCCAGCTACAGAGGCTCTGCAGCCACAGCTCCAAGTGAGACGAGGTCACCACTGCAGGGCTGTGGCTGTGGTTAGCACAGGCACCACTGTGACCAGCTGAGGACTGAAATCCATATTCATGGCTTCCTCGATAAAGCAAAGTGGGAAAAGCCACTCGGTGGATGTAACTTGGTGTTATTGTTGGCTGACTGCAGCTTCTCTCCCAGATGCCATCTTTGTGCTCAGTGGATGGTTTATCTGAGCGTATTGCTGTGGTTGGAGTGCAATGCAGAGTTTGTGTTAATACAGCAGTACCTTAGTAATTGTTGTCCCTCGATTCAAGCACAGCATCTTTGCTACTGAGATAGAAGCATTATTTCTGGTCTCTGAGGGCTTTGTGTCACACTTAGAAAGCTTTATTTTCCTATATTTTTTAGCATTATTATTCAAGATTCCAAGATCCTCAGATCTCCTGCCAGGCTTAGATTATCTTTTTTTTTAATCATAATTTGGCTTCCCATTCAAACCATCCATTCATCCAGTTTCCATAAAACCCCTAATAACTATTTTAATGTTTTTGTTCTTGGCTCGTTCCAAACCTATAAATGCTGGTTTGAAAACCCAAGCTGAGTTCTGTGCAAATAATCATCTCTACATCTCTTTTCCTCTGGTTAAAAGAGGGTCCTTTTTCTTCCCAGCACTTGTTAGTTATCAGTGGTCCACATGTTTGGGGGGGAAAAAAGTAGTTGTGGCATATAATTAACCTGACAGAGGAAATATGAAATATGATGGTTGCAATAAAAAAGGAAAACCGCAGCAGTTAAAGGAGTTAAAACACAATTGCACTCCAAAGGTGCCTTTTCTTTCTGCCTTGGTGCAACCCCACATTTGTCATGTGCAAGCCCCTGAGTGAGGAGACAATTCTGCTTCCCAACAGCTCCCAGCCTCTGTGTGCCCAACACAAACCAAACCCACCCCTGTGCAGTGAGTGCTGCTTGTGCATGGGGAGAGCCCTGAGGGACTCGTGACCTGCCCCCAGAGATCTGAATTCCATCTTGGGAAGTGTTGGGTGGATGTGGTGAGAGGAGACAGCACTGCCATATCCAGGGGCTGGCTGTGCTGCTGTGCAGCCTGAGACACAGCGTGGAGGGGGAAGCAGTAGAGAAGTGCCAGCAGAATATCAGTGCCTTGGAGAGACATGGGAGGTTTTTTGGATGAGAAGTCAGCCCTGTTATCTTTTTTCCTGAGATTTAGACTTGGCATTGATAGCTAAAATGATGTCTGCTTATTATGGGAAAGTTTTGTTCTTCTTGTCAAAAAGCAGAGCCTTTCCTGCAACATTCACCCCTTGGAGATTTCTCACTACACTCGTACCAGTGATGGTATGAGCTAAATCAAGGTGCAGAGAACTGGCATGGATTTCACATCTGTCAGGGGAAGGTTAGAATCAGGCTCTTCCCTTTTCTTTGTGTTGTTTTGGCTCTTTGCACTGTGAAGGTGCTGGGGTGCTGGCTCCTGATGGCAATGGAATTGCCTTTGGAGAGTCCTTTAGGCTGGAACTGACCTCTGAGACCCTGGAGTCCAACCTTTGATTAAACTCCGCTGTGTCAAATAAACCACAGCACTAAGTGCCATGTCCAGCCATTTCTTGAACACCTCCAGGAATGGTGACTCCACCACCACCCTGGGCAGCCCATTCCAGTGTTTAACAACCCTTTTCATGAAGAAATTCCACCTGCTTGTGCAGCCATGGGCACTAGATTTATTGCAGATGAGGAGAGGCAGCTCTTCACTTAGCAAGTGCCTGGAGTGAGCTGGATCCATGCATCCATTTCAGACCCTTCACAGATGCTCAGACTAACTGGTGTCACAAGCAGGAGGCCAGACCTGGAGCTATGGAACTTAATGGAAACAAATCCATATGTCTTCAAAAGCTTTGGATCTGCACCAGACATAAAAGAAAATCTTTGGATATAGTTTTTCTCTGTAAAAACCAAGTGGGGCCTCTGGCCAACATCTGAAAAATCAGGGCCTAAAATTAGACCCCTAAAATACCAAGAACAGTAAGTGGTTCCAACTGATACCAAGTTAGGAAAAAGGGCCTGAAATAAACAGATTCCTCAGTAACCAAGATCCTGTTTTTGAGACAAGTGTTCATTCTCTCAAGTCAAAACAACAAGAAACCAAAAAGAAAAAAAGAATGAAAGCGTCAAATCAAATCCCAGCAAACCAGTGATATTATCAGCCCAAGCATGTCTTACTAAAATGTTTTCCAAAATTCCTCAGGGAGTACCAGTGAGCCATGAAGAGGATATTGCTCTTTTCTAAAGTATTAAATTGGGGATCTTTTGGAACACACTGCATTTATGTGACAGATGTGTTCTTCTGTTAGGTCCTGTGTCTGCTCTCCCTTGTGAAATTTCTTCCTTTTCCAGGCCTATGCTGTTATATAGATTTAAACTTTTGTTCTTGTTGTCTTCATGACTTTGTGATGGCTGGTGTGATAATTTTTCTCTTTTGGCAGGTGAAATGAGAAGCACTTAGCTTCAATAAATACATTGTCAAGAGAATTAGGTTCACTTCCAGAGACTATCCTGCTTTGAGAGGTGTGTGCAGACATTGTTCAGTGCAACCCTGCTCCCCGGCTAAAACTGATGGGAATACTGAAATATAAACATCAGAAAATGCTAATAGGAATGACAGAAGTCCTGGAAATATCTTTGATTTCTTTAGAAACAGCACTTGACTCTGGTTTTCAGCCCTCTTGAAAGTTTCTGGCTTTGCTCCTTTCTGCATATGATGAAAGTGGCCATGGTACTGCATTTAATATTGTTTCTGTCTCAATTAGGAATATCTATATTATCAGTTCAGGATGAACTAAGCAATAATGTATAGGAAGCCTTACAAGATGATTAGTGCTCTCTCTCTCTCTTTTTAAATTTTTTAAAATTTTATACCTAATTGCTACAGTGGCAATACTAGTGGCACCTAGCATATACTTATTGTTGTATTGTCCCAGAACCCTACTTGTCAGGCAAGACCTCATGGTACAGTTGCACAACCAGAAGACAGCTTCTGATCCAGGAAATGAGGCTTGACTCAGTTCTCCAGGGTGAGTGTACAGAGCCCTGCAGGCTGCTTTGTGCTCCAGCCTATTTTTTGGTGTGTATCTGGAGAGAAATTAAGAGAGTGAGTGTGATTCCTGGCTTAATCCTCAGGGTTTTTTAAAAAAAATATAGATTTATAAATAAGTGACATCTCTAAGAATATGCCCCATGAAATCCACATGTGAGGAAGCATGTTAAGAGCACCCTGAAATAGCAGCAAAGAAAAAAAGATGTCTCTGTGGCTGTTTAGTGCCAGAGATAGGAAGTCTCCTCAGTTCTGCAGAGTCTTTTGCTGTGGTTTCTTCCAATTCTGACCCTGTGAGCCCCTGTTGGGTACCAGAGCACCAAACTGCCCTGGCAGCTGCCAATGGGGCAGGTGAGACACAGCAAAGAAAACAGAACTGAAGTTCTCCCAGGGCAGCAGAACTGATGTGCAAAGCCAAGAGAGAGTCTGTTCATCCTCATGAGGTGCAGCAGGAGCTTTCCTCTTTGACAAGGTGTCTGAACAAGGGCTGGGTTTCTCTCGACACTGCAGCCCCTGGTGCTGTGTGTCCTCTCTCTGTAACTGGAGAATTCCCTAGTTCCTGTGACTGATGAACAGAAAGAGGATGAAGCTTCTAGAAGCCCTACTGGCAACTTGCTTTGTAGTCTAGGGAAGAGGGAGGAGGTCAGGAACGAGAGACTGGCACTGCTGCAAATCCCTAGCTAGACCCTGACACAGGAAAAGGGCCTTTTGCAAGGCTCCACATAGTAGAGCCTTTTCCATTTGAAGTTCAAGTGCAGTCACTGTGGCAATAGTGACTTATTCTGTCCAGTGTCAGTTTATGGTGGAATATAAATGTAGTATTAAAAATATATATTGAGTTTAAGTGCAGCTCAAAATGTCAGTGTATTATTCTGTGGTTTTGCAACAGCAGGGTTCTAATAAAATCACAGCCCTTCTGGAATACTACACAGAGAATGATAATATTTCTCTGGTACTGTAAGTTATATTTTTGCTGTACAGCTCTGTCAAGGTTCTTGTAAAGTTCAGTGATATCCAGAAAAAAACCCTCAATCTTAAGCAAACCTGAACTCTGCCTAGGAAGGAATGCTGGTATTACCTATGTTTGGAGCTTCCTACCTCTCATTCTAACAGAATGTTTTAATGATTGAAAGTGTTTTGGGTGTGTATGAATGATAGTAGGTGTTGCATTCCTCTGCTCCATCTCCTTTCAAGAAGCACACTCTGGCTGTTTGAGTAAGGAGATGTTCCTGCTTCAAAGATCTGCATTAGCCACTACCTCTGCCCAGCCTTGAGACTCAAAAGTCCCCTCCTTCTCTGCTTCCTAATATCTCTGCAAATTCTATCATCATTCTCTCAGGATTTATTTTTTACATCAATCCCCTTTCTATACCAAGACTGCAGCATTTCTTTCTGTAACATCCCTTCAGTTAAACACCTTGGAGTGCATCAGTAGGGGAGCACAAGTGACTTGAAGGATTTGTGTCAAATAAGACATAGAGTAAGAGTGAACAACAGGAAATATTATAGTCAGCTTAATGTACAGGTAATTTAACTTGACTGTGCCCAAATCCCTTGACTGCACTGCTGTGGGACAGGACAGGATCTTTCTGTTCTGTTTATACAGTTTCTTGACATAGTAAGGCTGTGACCTATTTTGGGACCAGAGTGGGTGGCTCAGTTTCTCATTGGCATCTTGCTCTTCTGCACCTTTCATGCAAGAAAAATTGGCTTTTCACCTCCACCTTTCTGCACAAAAAATAAAATTTATGCTATCCATTCAAGTCCTCTTCCTTTAGCAGAGGCAGAGAGACCTGTTCTGCCTTGCAAGGAATATTCATGTGAAGTACAGAAGGATGGCTGTGAAATACTGGGGCACAAACCAGCCCAGAATTGGATGTTGACCCCACATGGTGGCCATAGGTTAGGGTTTGCCAGCTGAATACATGGCAAAGAGGGGACACAGAAAATTAATTTCTCACCTAAGGGTGGAATAGTGAACATCCCCCACTCACACATCTGCTGAGCCAGCCCCTTTTCCACAAGGCAGTGTGCTCACGTTACAGAGTGCTCAAAAGCCCTCGCTGTTCCCAGAGTATTTCCTCAGCTCGTTTGTCCAGCGAGGGGCACCAGGGAAAGCAATCACTGCTGCAAAGGTGGAAAATGGAGGTAACGGTTCGGTCTAATCACCACCCCACCGTGGAGAAAGCTGCATCTCTCCTAACCACAGAGGAGGTGTTTAGGCAAATATTTCCTCCTCACTCAGCAGCAGTCAGACAGGGTGTGCCAAAGCCAGCCAGGTCATGTGGCGTGAGGAAAATGAGCTGCATGGAACTGCCATCAGCAGCACGAGTCCCAGAGCTCAGACTCAGCTCTTCTCATGGTGCTAAAACATGACAGCCACAGGTCACAGATGCAGAGATTAAACAGATCTGAGTGTAGAGCTATTGGCTGGTCTTGCATTTAACTCTTTGAAAATGGCAAATGACACTTGCACCCTTCTAGCTAAAGTCTAAAAAACACCAGCCAAGAATCCTTTCCAGGGGTGAGTGGGCTGGCTCAGAGGGTCCCTTTTCTCTAAATGCTTGCCTTTGTAGAGCATTACCAGGTTTGAGGAGGAGCAAGAGGGGTTTGATAGGAGATGATGTAGCCTGAAGGTGTTCTAAGAAGATGGGTGAGCGTGTGGATGGCTCCAACATGCTGCAGCTGAACTGTGATCCAACTCTTACCCAGATCCAATGGTGGGGATCCTGTGTGTCACTGGAATTACATTGCTTCAAGTGATGTAATTGAGCTGGTTTTGGCTAAAGTATTGCTAATTTTCTTCACAGTAGCTGGGGTGGGGCTGTGTTTTGGATCTGTGCTGGAAAGTGTTCAGAATTCCAGGGATGTTTTAGTTCTTGATGAGCAGCACTTACTCAGAGCCAAGGCCTTTTCTGCATCTCACCTCGTGCCAGCAGTGAGGGGACTGGGGGTGCACAGGAAGATGGCAGGGGGCACAGCTGGGACAGGTGACCCCAACTGACCCAAGGGATGTTCCAGACCATCTGACATCATGCTCAGCAAGAAGCTAGAGAGAACCTCAGGGTCAGGTGAGGCTGCTCAGGGACGGGCTGGCATCAGTCTGTTGATGGCAAGCAATTGCTTTCACTTGTATCACTTGTCCTTCCTGAGGGTTATTTCCCTCATTTTCTTAATTCCCTTTTCATTAAAATGTATTGCTATTATTCAATGATAAATTGATCTTAGCTCACCATTTTTATTTACTTTTATTCTTTCAGTTCTCTTTTGCCCCCCCACTGGGGTCGGGGAGTGAGTGACCGTGTGGTGCTTTCCTCCTGGCTGGGTTAAACCATGTCAGTCATGAGTAAAGTGAAATCACAGTAACAGCCTGGGTTCAGACCTCAGAATAAAGATACAGACCTGCATGTGCTTTAAACATAGTATAGATTTTCCTTCAGATATGTGGATCCAAAGGTTATGAAATCCTGCTTGCACTGCTGTAGACTATTGCATCATTTCAGACTGATGTCCTGCATGTTGAACTTCAACAGAAGAAGTTAGGTTTTTTTACTTTCTCTTTGGATCAAGTCCCAGAGGTGGTATTTTATTCATGAGTAAATTGCAACTCAAGTTCAATTTATGACAGAATACTTGATGTAGAGGGTGCTGAAAGAAAATCATCCAAGTGAGCCTTCGAGAAACTTCAGTATAAAATATTGCTTCTCTGCAGATTGGTCTCCAGATTTATGTACAGTGATGCCAGACTGCACTCACATACACTGACTTTTCCTCAGGAATGGATGCTGTATACCAGCTGTTGGTACCCCACATGCAGTTTTTTCAATCTTTAAGTCCTTAACGAGTTGTTTAAGAGATCTCACTAATTAAAAAGGAATTGTATAAAAAGCAATTTAAAATGTCAGTTAGATATTTGCTATATCAAATGCCAAGCCACGTAGTTTTGTTTAATGAAATCAGTTTCCAGTAGAGTTCATAACATCATCAATGACCTAAGCAGGGCACCTGACAGCTGGCCTGCCATCTCGAGCTGTAAATCTGAGTAACTAATGGTATATCAAAGAAGAAAAGGTCAATAAATGCAGAAATGTGTGCAGCATCTAATTTTTCCCTGCCACTTGTTATTCCTCTCTTCTCACTCTCCTTTCATTCTATAATCTGTCACATTAAAGCAGTCATGCTTGGCCAGAGCCTGATCAGCAGAAGTTCCTGATAAAGCTGCATCTGTTCTTGCCATACAGCATCAGGTGGACAAAGGCAATACATGACTGCAGCCCTGGAAACCTCTCTTCTAGAAATGCAGTTTAAGAAGGCGCCATAAATGTACATAAATAAATTAAATTTAGAACGAGAAAGAGAAGGGAGAGACTACAGAAGCCACTCATCTCTTCATGCACATTTTAAAAAGTCTTTATGAGCTTGGTTTTGTTCTGAATAAAACTGTTGCTGTTGAGAACTGAAATGTCTTAGTCTTTTGAGCAGCAGAGCTGGTAGTATTTCTGTCTGCCAGCACATTTTTTCCCTGCTTCGCCCAGTCCAGAAAGAAATGACTCAGTCAAAAGGACTTCCTTCCTTTCCCTAGGGTGATTATTCCATAGCCATTAGGTCTCCCCATTAGGAAATATTTCCACATCATTTTCCCTGCACTTACTTTTAAAGCATCCTTCTGTGACTAGAAATTATCCTAAACAGTGCCCTTCCATCATTAGTGTTTCCATGTCTCCTGTGCTTCTCTGTGGGTGTCACATGTCCTGTAGCATTTCCCTGGTGTTTAGTTGGGCTGCAGATGTTTAATGTATTTAACTTTCCCCTGTCTGCCAAGCACAGGGCTGGCACCAAGACATTTCCACACCATTAAAAAAGGGAGGTGCCTGCTAAATGTAATGACTTTCTTCTGATGCTTTCATGGTAGAGGTTGTGCTAGAGAGCAAGAGCAGCTTCTATTCTAAACTACATGGAAAAGGTGCAACTGCTGAAGAAGAATGGCTTATAAACAGACTATATATATAGAAATACATTAATTTAGCATCCAGCCATGATTTAAGTCCACAGGGGAAGCAGTTAAATTTAATTGATGTTGGCCTCTCAAACAAAGACATTGCATGTATATGTGCACACAAGAAATTCCAACCAAACTGAGGAATATTATTAGGTTTACTAGGATTCTGTATTTTTATTGCAAAGGATACCTCTAAAACCACCGGAGTCTTTTAGACTGTGGGAAACATTACAAATGCATCACACTATGTCTGGATGCATAAAATATATGTATTTTCACTTGTCAGTATATTTGAGTTTCTTCAAATTTTAAGATTATCTCTGAATTTCTTCAGCTCACTTCATCATCAGTTATATAATTGCTATATTGTATATTATCATAAATCATTGACATGTGCTATCCACTTCAACTCCAAATATTTTTTTTTAATTAAAGGTAGGGCTGATAGCTCTGTCTCTTATTTAACTTGCAAGCATTTAGCATTTCCTTTTCCTTGGTTGCTTATGAATTTACTAATCTTTTAGTCTTTCTGTTTTCCGTGCCAGCTCTGCCTATTGAACAAAATATGGGATGTGTGTGAATGTAAATGATCATTTCAGTGATTTATTTTTTTAGGCTTTTCTAAGAACAAGGCAACAGGAAAATGTGATACAAAAGTGCAAGAGCAGTCATACCAGGTCAGCCCAGGCATCTGTCTCACTCAGGATGCTCACTCTGACAGTGGCCAATCCTGCAAGCATATTTGACACTTCCTTCAAGTATTCTCCCAGCCTCCAACAATTTGTGGCTGAGGGATTTTAGAACCAGAAACAATATTTTGTGCTTAATAGTCCTTGAGGGATTTTCCTTTGGTGACTTTGTTTTTGAATCTGTGTAAGCTTTTGGCATCTAGAATGTATTTTGGTGAGGAGTTCCACTGTTAAAATACACTCTGGTTGAAAAGAGGTCCTTTCTGGTTTTTAAGCATATTTCCTGTCATTTTCAATTCAAGATCCCAAGCTGTTACACTGGAACCAATCACTCTGAGGGCCAGCCTCTGCCAAACCCCCTCTGGGTCCTCATTTTGGATCAGGAACAGTCAGCTCAAAGCCCTTTGCTATGCAGACCAAATAGAAGAATGTAAGATTGTTTCTTCCAATGTGCATCACTTCACATTTATTGACACTCAGTGTCATCTGCCCACTTTCTGGGCCACACAAACCATCTTGTCACCATCACCTAAAATCTTCTGTAAGCATTCCTTAATACTTTGGAATACCTAATTATTGGTAGCAAACTGTCTTCTAACTATGGTCTGTCTTTTCTAGATCATTGCACAAGGCTTGTTTTTCTTCAGTTAAAAATGCCAAGAGTTTTCTTAGAGCAGCTTTAGCCACTTCATATGATAAAAAGAGGAAGGTGGGAGTCAGGACTGTCAGGAGCATGAATACTGCTATGCCCATGAGCATCCCAAAATTTCATGAGTCATGAACCATTGACAGCAATGGTTAAGGAAAACTGCAGATGTCCTGTTTCAATGAAAGATAAGTACCTTTTGTTTAGGTAACCTTAAAGGGCTGAACTGAGATACCAAATGCCAATAGATTTTGGTTAAAAGACATAGCAGCAGACCCAGAGCTGACTGAAATTGAGAGTGAAACTTGCTTAGAAATCAATAGGGTGTTTTATCAAATGTAAAAATAGTGCTCCTGGGTTAAGAATGAATAGGAACTAGTCCATCAAAACAGTTAAATGAACCTTCAACTGTACATGCTTGAGTAAATATTTTCAGTGGGGACACATATTCTGAAATGGAAAACCATAGCTAAGTTCTTTGCTGGACTCTTTGAGGAGTTGTATAGCTGTCTGCAAATATTGAATTTATGTGAATTGTTTGAAATGTATAACCAATTTGAAAGTAACTTCTTTATCAGGGGGCTTCTGAATGATCATTAGTTGTTTGCTTGTTTTTCATGTATCTCTCCCAGTTTCCCTGTGAGCTGCAGACTTTGAGAGTCTTCTCTGGGGTCTGGTTTGGTCCCCATGAAGTTAAAAAGTGATAAAGTTCACCAAAACATTATCAATAGGATTTTTTTCCCCCTTCAAAACAAAGTTTCTTAATCTTCTCCATTCCTTCCCCCTGTTCCTCTCCAGGAGATTCATTCCACACAGACCATGGAATTTTGGCCTCTCATTTATATGTGGAAGAAAAGCAAACTTCAGAATGCTGGAACTTCCCACAGATTAGAAATCCCCTTTTCCAGACAGTTCCTCATGGAAGTGTCCTAGTGGCTCCTGTGGCACTTGGCTTGCCTCTGTAGGGTTGTCAGGCGGATGTAGGAATACCTGAATGGAGGAGAAGGAATTGTAGGGTAACAAACTCCCCACCTTGCATGAGGTGAAGCAGCCTCTGCCCCTGCAATGAAACTGGGGACTCTCGAGGCTCCTGTTCTCCAGTCCTTTGTGAAATCTGTTCCAGGACTGTGGTTCCTTTGCTGAGTCAGATTAACCTCTCCAGCTCCAAAGGAATGTCTTTATTAGAGATGGGATGCTCAGAAGTTCTGAGCAGGGCAGCTGTCACCTCTTAGCAGCTTTCTCAGGGACTTTTCAACCCGAGCCTGCAGTAAGGAGTTTTGAAGTGTGCCAGGAGGCATTGCTCCTTCTTCACATGTTGGTTTTTCTCCAGCATAAAAGAAAAGAAACAATAATAGAAGCAGGAGATCTCAGCAGTTAGTAGAAAAGGAATTAAAATGGTTCTAGTGTGTCCCTTTACATGGTCCATGCTGATTGTAATTTGCCTTCCAGTGTATTATTTTTGCTGTCCACTCTCCAGACTCCTCTGTTAAATTTATTTTGGGAATATAGAAAATAAAATTTCACTGAAATCCAGTAGAAACAGAGATAAGGGGAGACAGGAAGCTCATTTTATGTATAAAAAAGGTAGAATTTAAATAATCTAGGAAATGTGTCTGGTGGCAAGGCATGGGCAGGGAGTGTGAGGGAGATCCTGAAGGAGTTCTGCCCCTCTGCTGCCACATCCTTTCCACAGCAGTTGTGACCCTGCATAGGCAGTATTTGAGTGTAGGTGGCACACTGCTCCTCATTTTACCAAGTACATCTCCTGAAGTCACTTCCGTGAGTAGGAGAATATGTAAAAAGCTACAATTTCACTGTTTCTGATTTGTTTGTTTGTTTTCCATAGAAGAGGGCAGTTAAAGTTCACTTATACAGATGACAAAGGCACCAGAGGAAATTTTAAAGCACTTCCTTTCACAAATGAAAATGACTGGCCTTTTTTTTGTGCTGGCAAGTAGTAATTAAAGGAGGCCAAGCTGGTCTGATTTGTTTGCAGCACCCTTAGTGTATGACAAAGTCCATCACAAAATGTTCTTACAGAAGTTGAGCAGTGAGGAAGGAATGATGAAATACTGAGTAATGGAGGAAAAAAGAAATAAAATTATTTCCAATGTATCTTAAGGAACAACAACAGATACCTCATGGCTCCTTGGATTTTCTACCTTGTACATAGAGAACATAAATATTTTGACCTTCATGAGCATCTTTGTCAAAGGCTTAGCAGCAGTGGGTGAAGGATCTTGCACAGTTCTAGTAGGGAAAAGGAAATCAATCCCCCACAGCAGCAACTTCATGAGCATTTAGTCTAACTTTAAAAATGTTCAGAGAGGAGAGATAAAGACAAAACCCAAGGAAAAGAGTCTGATTCCCAGAGAGAGGATGTGAGGGCTGGTGGGATGAAGGTATGAGCTTTTCAGAGCCCTGAAGTAAGGATCAAAAGAGGATCTTTGGACATGCCTTTCAGATCACTGCCTGGCACTGTGAGCACTGATCGTCATACCCCACAACCTGGCTGGATGCACTTTTAATGGAACTGCCTCAAAGCTGTCCCTGAGGAAGTGATGTTGGAAAGGGAGATAAAAAATGGTTGTTTCCATCTATTCTAGTCCAGATTATCTGTGGAAAATGCCACTGCTGTAAGGCAGAAGCTGCTTTTTATGGTTCAGTTCAGGCTTCAGTCTGCTTTTATCCAGGGCTAACTCCTTGAATTTCAGAAATTTTTGTTTTTCTAATTGACACCGGTACAAAAGAAGATAATCAAATGATAAAAATCTCTTCCAGTAAGTGACTCTGGAGCTGTCTTTGCCATTAAAGTCTCTCTTCACAGCAGAGTCTTAAGCAAGTTCAAGGGAGGCATGTCTGTCAATTCAGGAAATGGTACAAGAAGTGCCTTTCTGAACCACTGCCTTAAAATAACTCCAGCAGTGGTCACTTGTGCAGTGGTATTTTGGAAATGTGAGCCACCTTATTAGAAAATTCGACTTTAAATACCAGGCAATCTACTGTGGTCAGCCCAGGATCTCAGCAGCCTGCTCATCCCAACATGGCTCAGAGGGGCAGTTTTTAAACTAAAATCTTTGTGTAAAATAATAGGCAGTGTGAGATGGGAAGCCTCATAAATTGAGAAATGTCAGTTGGTTTTGCAGAGGCTGCTTACTAATTTTCACCTCATAAAGATTTCAGAAGGGATTCTAGCACTTTGTTAAATGCTGCAGTGGTGTCTGCCATGCTTATTTATACTCACCTAGTAAACTCCCTGGAGTAGCCAAAGGCCCTAATTTCATCAGCTGATGACGTTCTTTTTTTTTCATTGTGTTGGATTAATGTTCTCAAATGTGAGCAAAATATGTACATTAAATGCAGATGTTTGTTCCTAGAGGAGATGTGAGAGCCCAGCTCACTTCTAGTCCAGGTGCTCTTGTCCCAATGGTTAAGTATTCCTACTTCGTGTATCCTTGCTTTTGCAGCTGCAGCCAAATCTGTTTTCTATTTGGAGCTATTGGTTTGATTTCAGCCTCTGTCCCCTCAGCATCTCCCCTGTCACACTCAGCACAGGTGGGTCTGGCACTCTGTTCAGGAACTTACAGGGCAGGATCCCAGCCTAGCATAGGTTGGCTCAGCTCCAGCCGGGATTATTGCCCAAAATCTCAGCTGTTGGCAAGTTTAGTTGATTTAAAGTCATTGTGAAAATCTCTGCAGCTCTGTACAGTGATTTGTTCCCCCTTTCAGGGTGTGTGCCCCATGGAAATCTGCTTAGGCTGGTGGAGAAAATAGTGTTTTTTCTGCTTTCAGCTGGTCTCAGAGTCTTCCAATCTTCCTGACCCATGTTTTCATTTAAGTTACACCAAAGTAAATGCTACTGAGGACAGAGAAGCTTTAACACCAAAATAATGTTGTGAGATACAAGAAAACTTCTACTTATTTTGCTAGTTTGTTCTTCACCCTGTGCCTATGTGTCCTCGAGTGTCCCTCACCCTGCCCAGCAGGATCACCTCAGTGTCCCTGCCCCAAGCCTCCCCTGGCACTGATCCCTCTGAGCCAGGCAGGGGTTTGCTCTGCAGTCACTCACAGGGGCACTCAGGGTACCCCTCCTGAACACCCCCAAATGCATTTTTTAGGTAATTTCCGTGCTTAAGCTTTTTCCAAGGGCGGGTCAGCAGGAGCCAGCAAAGTGAGCAGTTTGGGGCCAGTGACAGGGAGAGGAGAGTCATGGGTTAGGCTGCAGTGCAGAAGGTTTTTGCATGGGTGTTAAGGGCTGTGCTCCTGGCAGACTGAGCCAGGGTAGCTTAACTGTCTGGACAACATCTCCTGCATCTGTGCGTGTTTTCTGTGTCATTATTTTGGTTGAGCCGTGTGCCTCCCTCATCTGGAATATCTCCACTGATTTTCGTGAATTTCTCGGGATTTTAGGCCCCTCTAAAGAACATTCAGTTCATTGCTGGTAGAACTGACACTGCCTCAACCCTGCAACAACTGGCAGATGGGCCAAGGGCAAAGTTGGGGTAGGCGAGAACATCCTCCACTGGAAATTTTGGGGGCAGATTTTGCAATCCTCTTTGTGCAAATCAGACCCAGTCAGTGTGTAAGCTGGCCAGAAAAAGTATCTAAACAAAGCTGGTATGGAGTGGGTGTGCAAAATGAGCAGGATTTCCATTTCACTGGGGCCAAGGAGAGGTATAGAACAGCAGGAAAGGAGAAACAATGCAGAGGTGTGTGGGCATTTAGCTGCATGAGGGAAAATAAACCCTGTACAGAATGATGCTATTGGTGGATCAAGCTGCTGGTATTTTGCTGAATTATTGTTGCTATTACAGCCATCTGGAGCATGTAAAAGGGATGAAACTTGCCATTTTTTAAAAAAAGCATTTAGGACAATTTTCTCAGTTGCCAGCTTTTTGGAGGGCAGTACCCAAAGCAGTTCTTGTCGTTCAGTGTGGGAGGGGAAGGATCAGGGGACCTGCACTGTGTCTGCTGGGGATTCCTGGAGGTGCAGTGCTGCTTCCACTCCTGGCTCCCCAGAAAGCTGCAGTGCCTGCCTGCGTTACAGGGACTTTTCCCAGCAATGCACATGGGTCCTGCCAATCCATAAATTCATCTCTGCCACTCAGATTTGATGCTCATCCCTCTGCTGTGCTGAGCACTGGCTGTGTGTGGCAGGTAAGGAGCATTCCCTCTCTCCCCTTTCTCCATAGGGGTGACCTCTGCTGCCCTGGTGGAAGGGGAAGGGAATGTGTTAATGGCTCTGTATGGAAAAGGATGATTTTTCCTGGCAGCACTTTAAGGTTTGCTTCCAGAATATGTATAAATGTATCATTTATGCTCCTTTAAATTCTTTCCTTTACTCAGAAGAGGTCAGTGCATAGAAAGAGAATTTGGATTCTTAGGCTGCTGGCACTGACCTGCATTTTCCACTGTGTGTACTTGGAATACAGTTTGGTGCCTCTCCTCGTTTGTTTACTTTTTCCCTTCCCCTCTTTCTCCTCCCCCCTCAATAAGATGTTGGATTTCTCTTTTAATGATAAATATTTTAAAATTTTAAGTGATCCATTAAATTATTCCTTTAATTTCTTTGGGAATCTTAGGATTGCACATTTGATCTCCTGAATTGTAAAGAGCCCAGTGAAATGATTGAGGCATATTAGTGTTTTGGCCCTCAGTGTGCTCAGAAGACACCAAATTTTTGTCCTTGCTACTGAAACAAGAGCTTTGAAAATGTGGGATCTAATCCTGTGAGGTGTTATAGCTGTCTCAGCTGGTCAGTTTGCAGATGGGGAAGTTGCTGAGGGGTCTCTGGGAAAGGAGAACTCTTGGCCTTGTAGTTTTGACGCACTGTTAATATCATGATAAAGGCCAGCTTGGTCTGTGGGATATTTCTGCTACCTGGAATCAATGTTTTTCAGAAAGTAGGGGTTTTTTTTAGGTGGGAAAGTTATTTTTTATTATGAACATTGTTGTAACTAGAGAGTCTCTGTGATGCAATCCATCAGCATGTTCAGCTCATAACTGAAAAGCTGAGATTTGATAGATGTATAGATGCATTTTCCCTTTCCTCTGCTCATGTCAGGAAGGTCGAAATTAGATCACCTTTAAGGCCCAGTTCAACCCAACCCACTCTATGATGTTGGGCTGCAGGGTTTTGGCCATGCAAGGCTTTCTGTTGTAAAGTGGGATTTGTGTTTCTGGTGGCAGTTCCCAGGACAGAGGAGAAAAGAAGTTGCTCCTGTACCCCCAGAGTGATCTCAGGACTTGGGACTGGGGAGACAGTGGATATACTGCCATATGAAATGACCAGGGATGCCTATGATGGGAAGATAATAAGCTGTGGTTCCAGGAACCAGTCCTGTTTCAGAGCACACAATGGAAATAATACTGCTTCTGCTGCTGTTTTGCTCTAAAAGAGATGTTAATGTAAAAATAGACTAATTTAGAAGTAACAGTCTTGTCCCAGCTGGCTGTCATGGCAGCAAAAGCCCCATAACAGAGCCATTCCCTGAGCCAAAGTTATTTCTAAACCACTTGTAGTTCATGGAAAACAATTTGCAAAATTTTGAGTGGTTTTGGGAATAAGAAAAGTCATTTTACAAATCATTGTCTGCTGCAGGAAAAGCAATTGTCATGGACCCAGAACATAAAAAACCAATATGTGTGTTTTTAGTGTCTCAAGTCACGTGACAAATCAGAGAGCTATCAAAGAATGCAATTTCAACACTGCCAAACAGCCTCTGCTCTGCCTACATGGTGATTATCCTCTCAGTTTACACAGATCTTTGCACTCCTGTGGTGCTTTAATATCATCACTGCAACCCCCTGACATTTGGGTAACGTGAGGAGCAGTGAATTCTCACAGCACCTCCAGTCATCAGTCACTGTCAGCCCTGGGCTGAGGTTTCTCCTTTCTAACCATGGGGCTGCCCAGCTCAGACAGCTCTTTCTGACACTGCTTCCCAGGGCCCCCAGAAATCCACCTGAGGAGTCTCTGCAGGGTGTGCCTGGCTGCCCAGAGGCTTCAGAGCCTGGGCAGGCAGCAGGAGAAGGGAAAGGCTTCATTTCATTAACCCTGGCTGGTTATATTAACTGCTGGTTATATAACATTAACTGCTGGTTATATTGAGTTATTCTTGTGGCAGGAGAATGAGGGACCTGCTTGAGATGGAGGGGAGGCAGGGAAATCCCCTTTGGTCCAAGGAACTCACAGGACCAGCTGGAAAAATATCCTGCCCAGCTGGAAGAAGGGCAGGATTGAGGTGCTTCAGTTGGTGACTGTGTGTGATAAATGCCTCGAAGAAAAGGGGTCTGACCTTTTCTCCGGGCAGTCTCTGCAGCCAGGCTTTGGTCTCGTTTGCACTGGTGTAACTCAGGGTGCCTCTGCTGACCTCAGTGCAATGACAGTACTCTCTGCTCTCAAGGCACTGACTTGAGAACAGTTAATTCCACTTCTAACCTGCCTGAAGAGAAGCCAGTCCCTTGTCTGGCACGGGAAGAACCAGGGATGGTTAGTAGCTGGCTGGTTTCTCTGGCTGTTGATTGTTTATTTGGTCTACTGGGAGCTAAATTCATCTCTCCATGAAACAGGCACTCCCTGCTCCTGGGAGCATTGGAGCTCTCTGAGCATTTTGTAGAGCAGGACTTACACCAGTGGCATTGCTGTGTGCCCAGGAATGTCTGTGTGCAGCCAGCCACGGCAGCACCCAGGGCAGGGTTTCTGCCCCACGGGATGAGCAGAGGTGAGTGATCTGTGGCAGTGTGCCAGGTCTGTTACTCTTTCAGTAGCAGCCTTAGTAGCCTGCCTCACTTTCTTTGTGTTTAAAATGCTCCTGGTGTTATTTACCGTGTCCTTTTATTATCTATTATTTTATTACAGTTTTTGCAGAAAAGATCAGCCACTTCTTCTGTGTTTACCTTAAGCACATCTGATAGTCAAAACTTCCATGCTCTCCCAATGCCATTTTTTTCTCAAAGCCAACCAGGCTTTGCTACAGCAAGGCTGGGCTGTGGGGAGTGTAGATGCTTCAGATCCCAGAATGATCCTCTTATGATGCAACATCCCAGCTTGTGTTCCATGCTTTATTTCAGTAGCCCAGCTCCAGATCCTCTCTGACTGGTCACTGCAGTTGTGTGCTTGGTGGCAGTGTGCTTGATTTGGGGCTGTGGGACAGGGCTTGGGGTGCTTAGTCAGTATTGTCTGTTCTGTCTCACTCCTCTGGTTGGTTAGTTCCAAATGTATTTTGGATGCCTAATAACTCCAACAAGAAATTTCTAGAAGAACATCAGAAAAGCCGTCCCAGTACATAAATTACTGTGTTAATGCCACTGAGCTCCTGTGGCTGAGATTGCAAATCATTTTCAGATGCCGTCAGCATCTTTTTTTCTGTTCTTTGTCTCTGTCCTCCCATGACCATTGCTTGGAGAGCTGTGTACACACTCGAAGGAATTACTTTGAGGGGAGGGCTCAAATATCAAAGTGGAAAAAAAGCATTCAAACCTAAAAGCTGACCATAAAGCCCAGCACATCATTTTCAGGAGCAGAACGTTATTGTTACTGTGCTGACAAACTTCTTTTGAGGGCAGCTGCATGGTCCAGCACCATTTTAGATTTGTCTTGAAGCCACATGTAACCAAAAGAAATATATGGTTACATAAGAAACTATATTATATCCTTGCTCCGTGGTTCCAAGTGTAATTGTAAAGTAAGCACAAATGCAGTGTGTCTGCCCTTGTGGAGGTGGAGGGCCAACCTCCTTCCACGTACAGTTCTGTGGATCCACACCTGGGATTAATGAGCCAAGCAAGTACAAGGAAGGTGGGTTTCTCCCCTCTTCCAAGGTCCTTGTGTAAGATGTGGAGGCCTCCTCTGTAGTGAAGACAAGGGACAGGTAGGGGAGGCACAGAACAGGCTCGGGAGAGCAGCCACGTTGCAGGGAGGGCAGCGTGTGGCTTTTGGCCATCGCCCAGCTTGGTGTGAGGAACTGAGGCCCAGAGGATTACACGGCTTACATGGATCTCTGGTGATTTATGCAGCTGGTGAGAGGGCCAGCAGCAATGCCTGTAGTTCCAGGGATTTGCTGCTGCATGGCACGAGCCTGCTCCCAGCTGTGTGTGACCAGGAGAAGAGTTATGCTGAGGGGCTGTGGCAAACCTGCACTTCTAGAGCTGGGCTTTGAAATTTGGCAGGGGAGCACTGTGTGTTCTTTGCCCCTGAAGGTGTTGTGAAACTATATGAATCATTGTTTATTTCCAAAGGGCTTGGACACTATAGCTTTGAACAGGATAGAAGAACCCACAAAAGAACCCAGAGATGCTTGTGAAACACAAACCTTGGCCTGCAGAGAGGAAAGGTCTGATTGTGGCTGGCACAGGGCAAAGGTGGACAAGGAAACACACAGCAAGAATAAGCAGGCAGTGTTAGGACTTTGGGTTTTCTGAAGCTGTCAGTCTCTCAGTTTTAATCAAACACAAATTGTTCAGTTCCATGCAGAAGGAACTGGATAATGTTCATTGCCCTGTACTCACTATGGGATTAAAACTGGGGCTTCTCCCTCACTTTTTGTCTAGATTGCAGCAGCCACAGAGAGCAAAAAACTGATAAGATGAAGTGGCATTTTTCATGTCATAATATTCTGAATGGGACTTTATAGCCCTTGGCCATAAGATATTATACAGTGCTCAGTCTTCTGTCCCAGTCTCTAGACTTGTAGTGTAGTATAATAATGTGTGCATAAGCACCTAAAGAAAGCATAAATTAAATACAATCTGAGGCACCTGAGCAGCAGGACAGTGACTGCTGTAAAAGCCCACATGGAAGTAATGTTGGCAATATGAGGAGCCACACGTTAAAGGAGAATGATAAGATATTGACCTATGAAGGACAAATGAAATGATGCCTACATCAGATAACCAAAGTTTGAAATTGATTTACAGAAGAGATCAGTGGCATCAACAGTGTGGACAGCAAGGCCCAGAGAGTTGAATCCAAGGCCAGCTAGTCAAGGCAGAAGGGAAGCTGAGACTAACCCCATGCAATTACACAAGCTGAGGGCTGAATACCTGCAAAACAGCTTTTAGAAAAGACCTGGGGGTCCTGGTGGGTGCATTGACCACGAGCCAGCAGTGGCCTTTCAGCAAAGAAGGCAAACAGCACCCTGGGCTGGGTGAGTGTGTGCACCTGGCATGCTGGGCTTCCCATAGGAGAGAGGTGTGGGCATACTGGGAGGGGCCACAACTTGGAGCATTTGCCATATGTGAGCAGAGGGTTGTACAGCACAGGTGATCTTATCAATGCACATAAACACCTCATGGGGGAGGAAAAGACAGAGCCAGAGTCTTTTCAGTGGTGTGCACTAGAAGAGGCAAAGGGTACAAACTGAGTACAAGAAGTTCCATTTAAATATCAGATTGTTGGGTTTTGTTGCTGTGGCAGTGACTGAAGAATGAACAGACTTCCCAGAGAGGTTGTGGAGAGCACTGGCAAAAAGTTGCTATTGTTGATCCTGCTTTGAGGAGAGGCGTTGGACTAACCAGTCTCCAGAGGTCCCTGTCAGGCTTCACCATGCTGGGAGTCTGTAACAGAACACAGCTCTCTTGAATCCCAGGGCAATGTTTGAAAGGAAATGGTTACTGGAATCCTGGGCATCTGCTCTATTTTGATTAGGTACTGCCAAGAGAAGTATATGATGAGGTATGGGGCTGCAGATGCACAGGTGGTCTGTGCATATGCATGGTTACCTGCAGAATCCCTCCACATGCAAGGAAACCAGCACATCCAGCAGCCTGTCAGAAGAAAATGTAAAACACTGCTGAATTCCACCTAGACAGAATTTCCAGCTGGAAAAAAGAGGAAGGATGTGTATGAGGAAACCTGGCCATGTGCTATTCCTGCCGTCAGGATCTTGTGTTGCCTCTGTACAGAGCAGTGTCTCCTTAAATACCCACCTATTCAAACAGGGTCTTTGCACACGAGGAACAGTACATTCATCACTTGATTATCAGGTGGGTTACTTACTATTCATCACTCTTTGTATTCTTCTCTTTAAAACTTCCAAGCTATTCCAGACAAGGGAAAGTAATGTCAGTGTGTAGCTGTACAGAAGGGCTCATGTGGTCACAATCAGTGCCTGCAGCTGTGCCTCTGTTTTAGTTCATGCACATTGCTTGAGAAAAAAATTAAGCTGTAACAAGACTTTAGTCTGGCAGTTGCTTTTACTGCTTTTTATTGTAGTTGTGTCATACAATTCTCTGTCATTCTACGTGTTCCACTCCTCTCTGCAGTACCACAACTGCAGAATTGCACGAAGGCAAAATGCTGCCAGTTGGGTGAGCTCGCAGGTGGAGAGGGGAGGGATAACGGAGGAGCCTGGGGATCGGCTCTCAGTCCTTTGTACCCGTGAGCGCACCTGGATCTGTCCAAACCAGCCAACACCTTCTTCCTGCCCCTTGCGGGAGCGCTCGGGCTGTGGGATGGTTCACTCGCAGCAAACCCAGCTCAGCCCCACTCACGGTGTGGCCACCCCTAGAGGGCGGTGATCGACCGATGAACCATCTGCGGTAACGGGAGGATTCCCGAAACACCCCGGACTCATCCAGCTGCGGAACTGCAGCTGTTTGGGGAATTGCAGCTTCCCTGCAGAAAGGTGCAGAGACGGGTCTCTGTCCCGCTGAAGTGAGAGAGGACTTGAAGCAGACAAATAATGCACCAGAATTTGGCTCAAGTGTTAGGATGTGTTTACAAACTGTCGTGGTTTGTGCTGTCCCTTGAAGGAACCAATCCATAAGAACATTTAAATCAGAGCGAAGCAGGGAAAAAAAATCAAATCATCCAGCACAATTACTCTGAACTCCTGGGTTTACAACAGCAGGCTCTGTTTGGTTTCCAGCACAGCACAGCACAGTCCTGCTGTGCAAGCCACCATCCCAGGGGTGGCCTTGCCTGGGATCAGGGGACAGAGCCTTCCTTATTAATACCATTTAGTACAGGAATTATTTCCATGGAGAAACAGCTTCCCAGCCACACCTTTCACATTACTTCATCTTCCTTTACCTTCATGTCAGGTAAGGAGCTGGTGGTGAGGTTTCCTGCAGCATCCTGTGATGCTGTGGGTGGTCCACATGTGGCCCTGCCCAGCTTCCACCCCTCTGGATCTGACTGAAGAATATCAGTAGGCCTCCTCTTTTTCCCCAGTCTGTTGTCATCATTTTGCTGATTAGCTGCTTTCTTTACTTCTGTATCTCTTCTCCTGATGCCAAGATACAAAATTCCACCGTTCTTCTCAGTTCTGAAAGAAAATGATAAAAAGTTGTTTGAAATAAAGTGTGAGGTAAGAACAGAGTTTCAGGGCAGACACATTTTTTTCTTCTTTGAGCATATCTAAATTTCAGCTGCTGCTGCACCTTCAGTGCTGTGCTGCATGGCCACATTTGTAGCTGGCTCTGGAGCTGCCCTGTGTGCTCTGCAGGTGAGGTGCACCCTTTGCTGTTCTGTGCTTTGTGTGCTGGGGCACCGAGGTTCCTGGGCCACAAAGGGTCTGTCTCAGTGACAGGGACCATCAGCACACATGTCTTTCACAAGGCAGGCAGTGTGAAAACATCAACACTCTCCCCTCCTAGCACAGAAAGAGAAGGCTGGTTCCCAGTTGATGTTTTGACATTCTCCAAGTAGTGTAGTAAAAGGAGATGGAAACACAATCTACTCATTTTCATTTCAGTGTTGCCAGTTGAGTCAGGACCAGGCTGACACTGGCCCAGAGCTATTACCATTCACTTGGTGCATTGAGACATCTGCTTGTTTTTGTTACCCCTTGTCCATTAGCTCATGGACCACTGTGTCTGTAGCACAAAAGGTCCTGTTGCTTTTCTTGGCCATCTTCACTCCTCACGTCCATCTGGGGCTGGGAGCCAGTGCCATGGGCACCAGAGATAAAACATCTTTTAGTTCCAAACACAACCTTCTGCATCAGAGCATGCCTGCTAAGGAAAATCTTGCCTTTCAAGAAGCTGTCCTTTTTGGGACTTCTGCTTTGTTTTGTGAGCGTTTTATATGGATTCATACATGTCATGACCCAGCACCTATTGCAAGCACATAATTTCAGCACAAAGGACTTTAAAAAAGTACATATATAGAAACTGCTAGTGGGAAGCCTAACATTCCTAAAGAATGTTACTGTCTTCAGTGCTATTTTCTACCTTCACTTTGTGGGTTTTGTTTCTCCAACTCTATCTAGCTGCAAGGATTTATCTTAAATGGAAGCAACACAGCAAAACCTACTTTGATAGCTTGCAGATTTAAAAATAGCTGTCTTAACATAGTTTTTCCTTCCAAGGTAGAATGTACATCCTATTGGGAAACATTCATGCACATTGTTAATATAGGGTCTCTTTTCCATAGGCTGTCTTACAATGAGTCATCTGCTCCCTGGCTCTGTGTGTCTACATGCAAAGAGGTGGGAATTAGCTTGGTTTCTGAAATTCTCTCTTTTGTATTGACTGAAAATCTGGGGTGGTTATTTTTAAATGTTTCCCATTCTCCACACAAGATATGAATGTCAATGCAACAAAAGTAATGCTGGATGTTCTCCCTGTTCCAATAATGTAGCTGTAAAATGCTGTGTTTTGATTAATCTCGTGGAATGCTATTCCTCTTTCAGACTGGTGTCAGAATTGGGTCAAATTTATCAATTTTATCTTTTATTTTCTCAAGAAGTAAAAATAATTTGAAGTCACTGTAATTTGGAATATCTCAGTTTTTTATCTCAGAGCTATGTGAATCAGTATCAGCTGAGCAGCTGGTTCATGGAAATCAGCTCATTGTTTTAAAAAATACAGTTTTTAATTTGAAAAGAAAAAATAGCACTTGGATTATTTCTTAAAATTTTGGGGCAAACCTTGCAAACCTGGAAAAAAGTTCACTTTTACTAACTTCAATGTGGTGTCTGTTTCCCATGCTAAACCCAGAACTGGACTGCTCCTGATGACACACTCAGTGTTTAGTGAAAATATGAATAATGCCAGTAATCAGAATGCCTCACAAGCCTTTACTCCATGCCAGATCAACCAACAATTTCTGAGGACTTTTGCTTTGGCCATAACCCCTGCTGGAGCCTGCACTGTTCACGTTGCTTTATGAGTGACAGATGTGTGGTGGTGTGGGAGGAATCTGTGGTTGCTGGGAAGGGTCACACACTTTGAAGAGGCTGGAAGGTGAAGTTCCCATGGGACAACTTAGTGACAGAAGAAGGAGGCTCCTGTGGCTTAGATCACAGGGGTGTGACAGCACTGCTGCATGTTTTAGTGGGAGAAGGGAACGACTGAAGGTGCAAAAATACCAAGCATGGTATATTCATGTGCCATTTCTAAGTACAGACAAAGTCTGGCAACCCCAAACACAGTTTCCACAGGCAAGGGTGCTGAAGAGCAAGATTGCTCAATGCTTACACAAGTGAACCCCTGCTAACTCCTGCTCTCTGAATCAGAACTTGTCCACTTAGGGAAAACAGCCAGTTTAAATGATTTGTCAGCCAGTGTTGAAAGATTTATGGAAGTTCTTGTGGGACCATGAGGGCAGTTAGGGAGGCAAGTTTGTCTTTCTCTTGGATGGTAACAAAAAGACCTTCATGTCTTGTGTCCTTACCTCCTAAATTTACTTTTTTTTGGTCTTCATAGTTGAGAAAAATCGCATTATATTTGTTTATTCATTCATGATTAAGAAAGTAAAGACTCCTTCCAAACTCTTGGTTGCCCTAACTTGATTATATTGTAAGTATAACTAAACCACAGTGTTGTTGAGGATATCTGTTCCCTTAGATGCTCTGCCAGCAGAATAACCACCAAATACCTTTTTCATTGTCTGGGAAGCTTCCTTGGCAGTCTTCACTAGAAAGTGTCTAAAAGGTGTTACTAAATCAAAGTCAATTTAGAGCAGGAAATTGAACATTAACACTCTAACACACTTTCATTTTTATTAGTAGTATTTCTCATTTTGTTTTATTTGTTTGCTTATTTGCTTGCTTTTTTTGTTGGTTGGCTTGTTGGGGTCTCTTTATCCCCAGAGGGAAAACCCACATGTGTTCTGGTACCAGATGTCTTATGCTAAGGTCAGAAGCAGAAGACATTTATTGAAGTGAAGATGACAAATTACTCAGATCTTCCACACCTCCCAGTCAGAGCTGATGGTAGTTGTGTGTATCAGCAACCATTTCTGATATCTTTGCATTTGAAGAAGGATACAGCAATAAATTTTGAAATAGAAAATAACTTTTCTTAATGAAAGAGCCTTAACTCTCAGAGTAGGTCCAATAGGTGGAACAAAAGTGGCAGGAGCTTTGCTACAGCATCACTGATCCATGGAGAGCATAAAAGACAATTTTGATGCCAGGTCTTAGACATCCTCTTGGAGCCAAAGGAGGTGACACTGTGGCTGCATTTCTCCTGCAGTTTTTTTCTGCAGTCCTCCCTCCTCTGCTCACTCTTGTGAGGTGCTGAGTTCTAGATGGCTGAGTCTCAGCTGTGCTCCAGACTTTCCCTTGTGCTGTGAAACACCAAAACACCTTCACTGCCAGCACTAAGCTCCCTGTAGTCAGCTTGCCCACAGTGTCACAGCCCAGGTTTCCTACCAGCCACACCAACACCAGACGTGGTGGCACAATGGAGCCCTGCAGAGATTCTGCTTGAAGGCCTTAAGACAGGACCTGTAAAAACCCCCAAGAGGAGTAAATGCCTGTGAGTGCCACCTTGTGTCTTTCCAAAAGAAAAGAGAAGAAGAAACTGGGTGCCTGGAACTGCAGTAGCTGGTCAGCAGCACCTTGTGGTCATATGTCACTAAGGTACCCCATAAACTAATAATACCTCTTTGTTAGGTTGTCATTATCTTTTTTTCCCCCCTGTGATCCTACTTTCTTGTTTTAGACACATCAGTCAAGTACTGCTGTGTCCTTGGACTTCCAGCAACAAACCACTACCTAAATGCAGTAAAATGGACCTGCAGCAGCATTTTCAGCTGTGTTTCAGCAGTCTGGTGGTGTTTGGCTCTGCTTTCTTGATTCTCTTGCTCCTCTACTACTCACAGAGCCCATTTGGACTTCTGCAGCTGCCATCACTGCTCTGCTACACCCTGCAGTGCAGGAGAGTCTCAACCTGCCTGACCCTGGGGTGGCTGCTCATGTGGCCAACACTGTATTTCTGCAGCATTTCTGCAGCATTTCTGCAGCTCTGATCTAGGCCACATTCCCATGTCTGCCTGTACTGAGAGATGCTGTAGAAACACAGAATGCCTTGGGTTGGAAGGGACCTTAAATATCATCTAGTGCCAACCTCCCTGCCCTGGGTAGGGACACCTTCTCCCAGACCAGGTTGCTCAGAGCCCTATCCAGCCTGGCCTGGAACATCTCCAGGGATAGGGCAGAAGTCCTTGCTTTGCCTCAATATGAATAAACTCTTATTTTTCTCTAATCACTCTGATCAGGACAAATGACAAAATCAAAGCATTTGTTCCCTGGCTGGCAATTTTTCCCCCATACAGCAAATTTCCTTTTACTGTCCATGCCTGATAGGAAGAGCTTTTGGCAAGCCAGAGTAAAAACTACTTTGAAAGTACTGTGCCTATCTATTTAGATAATAAAATTACTGTGAATTAGCTCTTAAGGACTCTGCAGTGGTTAGAATTTTAAACCCCAAAACAGGTCTACAAATGCTCTGCGAATTTACCAAAACCTGAGATTTTTTTTAGAAGGGGCAAAAAAGAAGAGAGGCTTATTCTAGGGAGGCAAACAGGGGAAGAAATAACTCCTATGGTACTGCCTAGGAAAGACAGGCATCTCCACATCTTATGCTTTACAATTCAATAACTTAAAATTTCAATTACAGAAATGAAATATCTGAAGGCTTAAGTTCTTGTCAGTTGCTTTACAAATCCCACTCCTTTTCTAATGCTTAGCTTACAGTGGTTTTGGTCTACTAAAAACACACTTTTCTTTCTGAAGCTAATACAGTCCTTCTGATGTCCCCAAGAAGCAAAGTTAAAAAACAACCTCTGTAATAACTCAGGACATCATGTTTCTGTACTGCAGTTTACAGAAGTGAGAGTTTAGAGGAATGGTGATGCTGCTGAAAATCTTTCTACTCCCATGACTGTCTGAATCTTGAAAAGAAAAAAAGGAAAAAACCAGAACAAACTCCTAGACCTTTAATTATAACCTAATCATTTTGATCACAGCAATAAATATAACAAATGTGAGGCAAGTATGTGTGTGAGAGTGCAGGACAGAGAAAGGTTTAGGGCAAGGATCAGTGGAAAATCTTTAGAAATGATGTAAGAGAAAGCAAAGGCAGGGATTGGAGTATGTAGCCTACACCAGAGACTATAAAAACTGAAAGAAAGCTGAACATTAAGGATAAGTTAGTAGGAAGAAAATAGCAGGACCATTAAGGTTGGAATTGCTTGCATCCAAGGCAAGGTAAGAGGAGTGAGGACAGAATGTGTTCAGGATGTTTTGTGTCTTCTGCTCTCTTTACAGAAGTTTTTTCTTCTTCTGTGTTTTCCTCTTTTTCAGGTTTTCTTCAATTTTTTTTTTTTATTATTAATAGACATGCACAAGGTATAAAGATGCCCAGATCTGATGGGAAAAGCATAACTTTTTCCAGTTTGGGATTAAGATAATTCGGTGCCTATCACCTAGAATTTTTGGTAGTAATACTGAACTATAAATATGCAGTGGAAACTTATTTCCTTCAGTTAATCAGCCAGTATTTAAACAGAATGTGTCAGTGCATTTTACAACAGTGACAAATTATTTTTATGCTCTTGCAGTGCTTTGCAGTAGACTGCTCTCTGTTTATATTGTTATGGATTTTCCTTTTGTGTAAGTTATTGTCAAATGCATATTAATTCTTAAAATAAGCTGAAGAGCTGTGACAGAATAATTCTTTTGCATTACTAAATATCATACGTGCTAGACAAGTTTGCTACATCTAACATATTGGAAAACATGAGATAAATGATTTAGGAAAAGTCTTTAATTTATGGATCTGCAAAAGAGTTTTGTTATATCCTATATTAGACAAATGTTGATCCAGATTCTGCTGCATTCCTGCAATAATAGAATAACTGCAAAAACATTCCTACACTAACAGAGTAATTATCATTATCCAGTGATCTGTCTAGTTCAGTTTTGTACCCCTGTAAGAGAAGGCAGACTGATTCTGTGATAGGCATTGTAGTTTCTCCATTCTGAGTTCAAAACTATTTCAGTGGGGTTTTTTTTCCTCCCACACTGAAGTTGTACAAGTAAATACATGCAAATAACGTTTGGTTTAGATGTCCAGAGGCTACAGTAAAGTTCAGAATCCACTAATTTTTGAAGCACTAGCATGCAATGCCCTTAGCTTTCCTTACTTGGTTTTCCAATTTGAAAGGATTGTCCTCTCATGGGGAGTGCAGAGCTGAAAGCTGAGGAGTTGAGAGGATATTTTGTGTCTCTGCCCACTGCTTAACTCAGGAAACCTACTATTGCATTTATCTGTCTCTGCTCATTCAGAGCATTCTGTATTCAAAATGCAGCTCAACCTACTTTTCCTGTAAAATACTTTGAACGTTATAAGGAATAACAGGCAAAAACCCTCAGCTCAAACCAATGAATCTGTGGTGTAAATGATGGGAATGGGAAAACTGCAAAATATATCTGACTGGACCAGGCATTCTTCATTTTTTATTAATACTTGCCAATCTGATTTCAGCAGATTAGGACTTTGTTTTCACTCTTTGAATGAATGACAATTGCTTTTCTGGGCTTCTTGAATAGCAAATTAAAACATACAACAGTTATAAGAGCTCCCTTGTTAGACCCTGGCCAAGATTGCAAGTGCTCGCAGCTTTCCTTTTCTCCTTACTTAACTCAGAGAGACAGGTTACTCTCTAATTTACATTTGCAATGCATTTTCCCCAAGACTTCTCTTCAACAAGTAATATCAAGTAATGTCAGAATGTTTAAGTGTTTATCCAGTAAATCACTATCAGTGTTTGAATCTTGTTGAGAAATTCCAATGCCCTTCTTGTCTCTTAAAAGCTTATCTTGAGGGATATTTTTATTATACTTTAAATGGTCTTTTTTAATATTGATAACCTATTTTGCTAATGTACTCTTTATACCTGGTGTGAAGATCTTCTGCTTATCATTCCAATGCTATTAGGAAAGAAAATTATTTTTCTAATATAGAAAGCTACAATCTATCTCTTGAATTTCCTTGATGGAAAAGTTTATTTTTGCTTCAAATGCTGAAGATGGCACTCTAACAATGAAAAGTTTTTGTCTCTTGTGCTAAAGATGAAGGAAGGCTGAATGTCAAGTTGTTAGAAATGTTAAGAAAAGTTGACATATTTAGTCAGTACATATATAAATAGTGTAGGGTTGAGAGTTTGTTGGCAATGAGGAATAGTCTAATAATGTTTTGTTTTCCATTGTACATACCAGGAATACTGCAGCTCACTCAGTTATCTTTTGAGGAAAGGTGCATTTAGGTTTTTCCCACTAAGAGAATTTTATTATACTTCATAACATCCTTCTTTTTTAACAGCCCTTCAGCTTCTAGATGGGCTTCAGCACTTCTCTTGCTTCATGGTCCCCTACTTTTATGGTATATATGTGAGTTTGGGGTTTTTAATTTTTGAAATCTGTTGCTAAAATGGATTTATTACACAGTGTAATAGTGTAAAAGTGTAGCCATCTTTGCAAGATGCCTCACCTGTGTCCTTCCTGCCCATTCTAGAGAAAAGTGTCCTCATCTGCTCTGTATGACCATTTGGTTTCATGCCCTGTTTTCAAAGAAGAGATGAGAACCATGACTGAGTGGTCTTTCACAAGTGTTTGTGCACCTCTGCCAGTTGATTTGTTCCTGACTCGTGCTGGGGTCTGTTCAGCAGAGGTGCCCTGGCAGGGCTGTGTTCATTTAGGCACTTCTTGAACTCCTCATGGGGATCAGAGGGTCACCTTCTCTCCTCTCTTCACACGATGCCAGTGCTGCTCCCTCAGGCCTTGTGTCCTGGGTCCAGGCAAGCCCTGCAGAGACTAAACCATGACTGAAACCATGACTGAAACCATGACATAAAACTCGGTTTTATCTGAGTGCAAGTGCTGGGAGCAGCTGTGTGCTCCAGCATCTCCTGAGCCAAAGCACAGCTGTCAAACAGGCCAAGGTGACTAACGTGGTGATGATATGAGAACATGTCAGGACCAAACCCTGGAAATCATGTTACAGGGAATGCAGTTATTGAAATGAACACTTTGGAAATCACTGACTAATCTTGACTGCCTTGAGAAGCCTTGAAGGAACTTCATTTTCAGGAATTGGGACATGCTTGGCCTTGAAATACTGTCTGACAAGAAGTTTCATTTGGGACACAAAAATACTTAGTTATGTCAAAATAACTAATCCTATGACTCTTGCATAAGTTTATGACTTTTAAGTTCTCTCCTGTTCCACCAGATGAAACCTACCTGCCTCTATTTATCTACATGGTCAGGAAACTGAAAATAGAAGGAAATACACATTTTAGATGTTGTCAGTGTCTGTACATAGAACAAAATATATGTTGTTGTTTAAAAATCAACACCTACTCCAGAAAACATATTATTAATAACATAGAGGGCCTGACACTGGCAGCTTACATTTCATTTTGTCACAAAAGTCCCATGTTTCAATGTGTAGTTTCAGTACCTTCTAGAAAGAAATACATGAAAAATGCTCTATATCTCATCTGTGGGATGAGAACAAAAACACCACTCTAACTTTTTTTTGAGCTCTGCTTTTTTTCTGAGAATGGAATTTGTTTTGATTTTTCTCCCTTTTCCTCGACATTTACATAACTACAAAATTACACCTGAGATACACAATGTCATTCAGAAGTTCTGAAATCACTAGGACTGGTGGTAGGGGCAGTATTTTTGGCTTTGTGGTGACATATATGATAAGAGAATACATACCTTTTACAACTTTTAAAAGTAAGGCAATTTTGTTCCAGCAGGAGCAGACTTCTTAGAGCTTCACAAAAGCCATTTTTAAGTCATTCTTTTGGTAAGATGATCATCCATCATAATTTTTTTGGCCAAGGTATGTTCCCATGGGGTGTGCAATGCAAGCATAGCGAGGCCAATGGGAGTACTCAGTGTGATTAATCAGTTCAATTAAGATAGGTAGCAGCAGTTAATATTCTATTTTGTGGTGCTGGAGCAGTAACAAAATAGCTCAGGAACTGGCTTGCAGACACAGCCCTGATCTCCCCCAGCTGGCTGGAATCTGCCCAGTCCCAGAGACCTTCCTGGCTCACAGGTGAGGAAGACTTCCCAGTGCTGTCCCAGCGTTATGAGAGGAGCACTGGAGGCCAAAGAGGCACTGCCAGGAGCCTCCCAATGCCTGAGGATCAGCCAAGCTTTGGTCACTTTGGGAGCATCCAGGACAAATCCTCAGGGGTTTCTCTGCTTGGCCACAAGGTCCTCATTTGCAGGAGACTTGAGCATGTCCCTGCTGGTGTCACAGCACAAGCAGAGCGCAGCCATCAATACAGACTGGCAGCTGGAGTGAAGGATTGCAGTGCAAGGCATGATGTCTTGCCTCGGTTCTCTTGCTAACAGGCCAGTAAGAAAAATAAGTCCCTTGTGATTTATGCTTGCAGAGTAATCTCCACAGTAATGTGAAATATCGTAGTTCAAATGGGTAAGAACAATGATGGCTGTTACCATTTCTGACAGGCAATGGGTTTGGAGCCCGGTGATGAATTGCATTCTGTCTGGGGTTTGTTCAGCCCACTTATCTTCAGGATGTCATTTTGGGTTTTGTTTTTTTCTTTAAAAGAAAAACATCTTTTAAGTCCTTTGGTTTGATGTTGGAGACTTAGCAGTTTCTGTTTAGTAAAGCGTTTTGCTTTCTTGTGATCTTTTCTTGGAAAATGGCTCTGCCCAGATTCCTAAGTAAAAGTTTTGTATGTTTATCCTGCTTTGATAAGGTAGAATACTGTTCTTTCTTTTATCTTTAATTTTATTTTAATTGGACCTGCAACAAAGATACCTAATTATATGAGGAATTTTAGTTTTGACACATTTCAAGCTGAAGTATCACTAAGACACATAAATATGTCTGAATTTCAGATTTGCAATTACATTTAGAGAAGGGAAAACCATATTTCATGTCAGATAACACCAGACCCTGAGATAATGAAGACATGGAATTGTATACTAATCCCTTCTCCTAGCTCTGTGAAATTGGTGGTGAAGAATTTTCTGGAAGGATGGAATTTCAATACATTTAGTAAGGGTGCCCCTTGGAAAGCTTGTCAGAGCTTTGCTTATTCTCCTTCAGTAACAAATACTGTCCAGCCTCTCTTAAAGTCTCTCTTGGAATGTGTCAAGGTAAAATATGGATGGGGTGAAGCAATAGCCAGTGCATGGCTGGGAAAGCCTCTTTTTGGCCAGAGGGCTCTGCTTGGCCAATTGCAACAAAGGAGCTCAAGGAGAAATACCAATAACTGCTTTTAACAACTAAGGTCCTGGGACATGGCTGAAGGTGGTAAAACTAAGTCCCAGACTGACAGAAGAAAGTGTGATTTTAATTGTATTTACATAGTCCTCACTGCATCATTAGTTTGGCAATTGCTTTTCTAAAGCTGAACTGTTCCACTACAAGAACCCTGTCTCTTTCTCCTGCCTTAGTCCCATTGCTGCATGAAAATCAGTACAACAGGGTCTTGCTGGACTTCAGTTTTGCTCCCTTCTCAGTCAGTGACACCACCTCTTTAGCTGCTTATTTCTTTGGGAAGTAGAGCCAAGCTTTAACTCCTTATGATTTCCTCTGCTTCTAATTGCACTGGTGTCGAGTTCTAACCAGTCAATCAAATGTCTTTCGTGTTGCAGGTGCCTTAGTGTTTATTTTCATTAGTGCACCAGTTGCTATTTTTAGCTCTTTAGTCTTTGAATTGAATGAATACCAGCACAGATCTTAAACCATAACAAACATATGTTTTTAACCTTGCCATTTATTTTTACATCTCTTTATCCAAATAATCAGGATGTGGTTACCTGTGAAGGTAGTAGACTGCTACTTCAAATTTCAGTACACACCCACATACAAAAATATACATTGTAGAGGGCTACAGCTTTAAAAACACCCAGACAGACCCCTGTGTTTGTGTCAAGAAATGGCTGTTGCTGTCAGACTGAGAGACTTTGTCCTTTGATTCCAGTGAACTAAGCCTGCCTCACCCCTACAGAGGAACCAGCAGCTTTCTTCCTAACTGCCCATCCCTCCTGGACAATAATAATAATAATTATATGTGTACCTATATATTCATACACTCTTTGTATTTCTGCTTTTGCCAAATGGAGAGTCAGCGAAGAATGGCAGAATCAGGCTTGAATTATACCCCAGGGCAGAACCTGGAGACAGAGAAATCAGCAAATTAGCAGATGCCCTTGGCAAAAGGCCCCAGCCTAGCTCTTCCTGACATCATCTGAAACATTCCCACCTGGGGAGTTGGAGGCACATCAGGTTTTAAGATCTAGATCCAAACAAGGGTTTAAACAATGCAGGCTAAATCCATGGCCAGAGGTAACCAAGCACCTTCCCAATCCTGAGCCTCCCAAAACTCCCTGCATTATTTAAAGGCTTGGTGGGCATCTGCAGCTCTGCAGCTGTGACACGTGGTCAGACCACCCTCAGTCTCAGCAACACATCCCCATGCAAGCTTTTCCCACGCTGTGTGAATAGTTTTATTGCAGGATCCCACTGGCAATTGTGGCTCCCACTTGATTGTGTTGAGAACTACCAAAATGCAGCCTTGCCTTCAAAATGCTGCTGGAGGGGTGTATGGCTTCTTTCACAGCTCTAAGCACCTCTCCAGCATGTGAGGAGGTCAGGGTCAGCCTGGGTGGCTACAAACCCAAGTCTCCCTGCTTACAAGGGAGTTCATCTGGTTTTAAGGCAAGTTTGTGTTCCTCACTGCTGCTGCTGCAAGGATTGCACCCCTGTGCAGCAAGGAATCAAGAGATTGGCAGGGCTGCAGAGGAGCAGAGAAGGGAGCTGATTCTGCATGCAAAGGCGAAGAGCATTCAGCTGGCATTATCTGATTGCTGGGTTTTATGCAGTGACTCTGACAGATAAAACTTATTAACAGCCATGGGGAGAGCTTCCCTCTGTTTTTACTTCTTTAAGACCTATGGAGCAAGATTCCTCAGGGATGCAGCTGTGGAGTCATTAATAGATTGTTCTCCTTTGCAGATGCTGCAGTTCCAGCTCGTGGTGGTGCATTTGGCCCTTGTGATTGCCCTGCTGTGGTGGAACTCCAGCTCTGTGCTCCTTGCAGAGGCAGCTCCAGAGGTAGGTGAAGGCTTCTGGTGGTTGTCACATATCTGCTCTTCCTCGGGTGTTTTCAGCCACAGAGTGAGGAAGACACTGGAGTATCCAAACTCTGTTGGAAGGTAAAGGATCAGTATTGGCTCTGTAAGGGCTGAGGAGGAGCCTCAATAAGAGAGAGATGCAAATGGCATGGCTCTGTGGGGACAGACTGAGTGAGGTCTCACCCAAATTCTCACATCCTCTCCTGAAATACTGAGGATTGTCCAGTGGATAGAGAACTCCCTGAAGAGGAGAGGGAGGTGAGAGCAGGGGAGAAAGCAAACTTCTTTAGCACTGAAGGGAAAGTTTAGTTATTCTTCTTAAAGACAAATAATAGCATGAGAAAGCTGCAGCTTTCAGAAGCCATAAGGAGATCCCTGGGAGAAGATCAACTGCACAAAAATTAGAAATTAAAGGAGTCAGACTAGACCAGGATGGGGAAGGCGCAAATTCACTTGCCTAAGCTTGCAAAGGAAAGCAGCAGATGAAATGGATGAGTTGTCTCATGTTTCACCCAGGATGGTTGCACCTGAAAATACTTCTACTGCATTCCTTATTTTTATGTCATCTTGACATAAGGCAGATTTGGTAGGAAAGGTATTTATGTAATGGTTTCATGCCATTTAAAAAAAAAAAGTATCTAAAGGTTTACTCAAAGTAGCACTGTTTGCCCCTAGGGTTTTCACATAGGTTTTAAGATCAACTTAAACCTTAGCTGGCTACTGAAGAATCATGATGGATCCTTCTACCTTGCTCTGTCTTCACATAAGCATGGCCTGATTCTGCAGAAGTGCTGCAGCAGCTGCTGTTCTGGTGCCACAGACATCTGCTATCCTGCCTCCATCAGTGATAGATTTTTGTGACAAGAATATAAGAACAGAACATCTATGCAGACTTCTAGACTAGAGACTTGCACTGGACCAGGGCAAATTTTAGCTGCTGATGGGCCCTGATTTGTCTTTGAACCAGTTTAAAATCTCATGACATTCTTTGGCAGTGCATTTCCCTTCATCTGTGTGCTGTATTTAAAACGTAACTCCTTATATTTATTTTAAATCCACCATCTGCTGACTTCACTGGGTGGACTGGGAAGCTCTTTCTCTTGAGAAAAAAAATACTAGTTTTTATTCATTTCGTTGCTGTTCCTAAGTTTGCAAACCCTCCACTATACCACCTACACCCACTCTCATCTCTGTTTATCTGTGAAATCGTACTTTGTTCAGCAGTTCACCAGAGGAAAACTGTTTTCTACTTCTGATTATCATTTTAGCTGCCACTTTACTTCTTACATATCTATTACATCTTTTCAAGACAAAGTAAGTGGGATTGGAAGGTATTCAAGAGCAGAGGCTATTTTTGTTCTTCTAGTTTCAAGTGTTATTGTAGATATTTATCCCCACAGACCAGAAGGAAGAGTTCAGTCTTTTTTAAAGGCCTCATTCTGTTGCAAACCTCTAGGAAAGTTTTATAACCCTGAAGGAGAACAGAAAGGACTGTTCTGTGTGCTTGAGGCTCACAAAAGGCAGAGTCAGGGGACAATGTGAGATCTTTTACAATGCCATCAACTGTGATGCACCATTGGTGTGATCATGGTGGTCCTGTGCCCCTCCTCACACAAAGGTCACAGTTTTTCACACTCCATCCCTGTCAGCCACCCATCAGTAGTGGGGAACATCCCCACCACAATAGGAGTACAGAAGGATATTGCATCCTCCATGTAATGCCTTCCTTCCACATGTACTAAACCCCCCATGTATGAATAACAAAGACAGTGGTGTTTTTCTGAAGACATAATAAAACCTGTTTGATGGTGTAATTTGTGATGTTTCTATCTAATTCTGTGAAGACAAAGTGAACAAGAAGGCAAATATTTCATCAAAAGAGAGAATGGTTTGGGCTTGCTGTTGTAGACTAACTGCTGCCTTGTATTTTTCTGCTAGATGCAAAGCAACTGTTTTGATTTGTTTCATTTTTTTCCCAATAGGCCCCAATATTTTTATCTATTCTTATAACAAAATCTGGTTTTGAAGTGGTGTTAAGCCTGATATTGTAACTAAGGTGTGTCAATTCAACAGAATGTTCTTTCCTTTCCTTCTCCCCATGTAGTGTATCATTTCTTTGAATGTCAGGGCTGAGCAAGTTTATTTTGGGATATGTTTTGCATAACAATTAAATAATTTGTCAGATATGGATAGAAACTTCTGTAGCAATTTTCATTACTACTTATTAGCATTAATTTAAAAAACAAAAATCAGTTTCCTGAAAACTATCAGGATGGATACTGGAGTTGGGCATTGGTGATTGCATATTTCAGAAGGATTAAATTATTCAGCTCATGCTATAAGTGATACTAATCACAGTGCTGAGATAGGGGTAGTGGCATGGCCTGCAGAAATAGGTTTTATGAAGTAAAACATGTTAATATTTCTTGCAATAATAATGAAAGCAAGTTCAGTTTTATAAAAAAAAATATCCAGTCTTCCATGGCAAAATCCTTTGGGTGGAAAAAGGCCACATTTCAGAGAAGGGACTTGGAAAACGTTGTCCCAGTTTCAGTGTCCTGGTAGTTCTGTATTTACAGGACTGCTGCTATGACACTGGTTGAAATGGTTCTTTTTCTGGGACTCGAGCAGCCAACAAACTGAAATTTTACTGCTTTCTTCTGCAGCCTCTGGAGCCTTCTGCTGCTCTGGCTGTGGGAGCACATCCCATTGCCCAGGAAGAGAAGTCAGCCACCAACCTGGCAGCCAAACTGCTCCTTCTTGAGGACTTGGTGTCTCTGGAGAACGAGGTTACCGAGACCAAGAAGAAAAGAAGCTTCCCAGGATTTGGCTCCCCAATTGACAGAATTTCCTCATCCTCTGTGGATGCTAAAGGCAAACAGAGGTAAACTCTTAAATGCTCCTGCCAGTGATAAAGCTGGAGGAAGGCTGTTGGTAGGTGTCCTGGACAGTGATGTGTTAGCTTTAGCCCCCAGCAGGTTTGCTGGTCAGTTGTGAGGTGCCCCTAAGCAGAAATCACCCAAACTCTGTGTCACCCTTCAGCTGTGATGTATAATACATGCACTAGTTCATTTATCCCTACAACGCTGCACAGCTTCCAGACAACATTCCAGTATGAGTGGTTTTCCAGTACACTTCTTTCTGCTGGTGTGAACTAACATTCAGCTTAAAAGCACATTTCTGATCATGAGCTTATTTAAAGCAAAAAATGTGCCTGAAGGTCAGAAGCAGAGGGGCAGGGCTGGGTGCTCCTGGGACTGGGATGGAAGGAAGGTGTGGTTGAGTGGATGTTTTGAACAGAAAGATGAAGGAGGCATCATGAAAATGGGCAGGCAGACAGTAGAATAAGCATCAAGGCCTCCATCAGCTTTGGATAAGTGAGGGTTTAATCAATACAGCAATACCTGCACAGTGTGTGTTTGAAGATAAACTTGTTTATAACAGGGCTAAGCAATGAATGATGCTCGATGTGGCTGGGGAGACACAACGAGTTTGGGGCAAAGCTTTAGGGGCTGTTCCCTGCATCTGAGAGAGCTTCACTGCCTTGTTCTGCTCTTCTGGTAACTGTCTCCTCTTGGATGGAATCCCTAATGCCACAAAGTATTTAATAATGTGCTTAAAGCTTAATCTGGAAACGGAAAGTATTCACGAGAGCCAGTCAATATTACAAGTACTTTTTTCAAGCAAAGTTTTGCAATATTTTCTTGTTGTTCTTCCATTTATCCACCCAGTCTGCCACTAGGACTGTTTGGCTGCAGCCAAAAGTGATAAAATACAAAATTCTTAAAACCTTAAGTAGAATTATTCTGTTCTGTCCACCTCTTGAAGATATCAAAATCTGCTTACTCCTCATTTACTTTTTAGCATGTTTTCCCTTTCTAGGCAAAGAAAAAAGGGTCATTTTTGAAGCTATGCTTTTTTTTTTT